>JAMFTS010001704.1:0-25946 GCA_028095005.1 Rhynchospora pubera
GGCGCTGGCTGAGGCCGCCGAGGAACTGCGCGCCCGCGACGGCTACGCCGAGGTCCGCACCGTCACCGGCCCGGTCGTGCCCTATATGGAGACGTACAGCCTCGACATCATCGAGGGCGAGCGGGAGCCACTGACGCCCGAGCAGGAGGAACGGCTGGAGGCGATCGCGGCCGAGATCGAAGCGATCGAGCTCGCGCTGGAGGATCCGGATTACGAACCCGGTGACGATGAGGCACGGGCCGCCGCGCTGCAGGCAGAATATGATGCGATCGAGGCGCGTCCTGCGGTGGTCGGGGAGGCGCAACGGGCCAACGCGCTTGCCTATCTCGTCATCGGTGCCGATGGCCGACCGCGCCTGCACGGGGAGGTCTTCGCCGTGCCCGCGCCGCAAAAGGTGGGCGACGAGGGTAAGGAAGAGGACGGCAATGATGCGCACGGCGACGGTCAGGAGACCGGCACGTCTGCCGATAAGGTCGACCCCGGGGACTCGGTTGCGGGCCAGTCGGTGATGAGCCAGGTCCAGACCGATCGCCTGGCGACGATGAAGACCGAACTGCTCGCGGTCCATGTCGCCAGCGACCCGGCCTTCGCGCTTGATCTCGCGACGTTCGTCATGGCCGAGCGCGCGATGCGGACCTTCGACCACGCGGACATCCCGAGCGAGCTTCGCGGCGACGCTGCCCCGATGCGTGTTCGCGACTTCGAGAGCGACACGGCCGCCGCGGCGGAATGGACGAAGCTCGACGCGGCGCTCGATCGCAGCTGGTCCAGGGGCATGACCATCGAGGAGCGCTACGACGCTTTCTGCGGGCTGGCGGACGAGGCGCGGGCGGCCTGGCTCGGCTGGGCCATCGCCCGGACGCTCCATGCCGTTCCGGCAGGCGGCGCGGGGTCCGGGCTGCTCGACCGGCTCGGCCGGAAGATCGACATCGATGTCGCGGCCTGGTGGCGTCCGACCGCACGCAACTTCTTCGACAAGCAGCCGGTCAGGTCGATCCTCGCGCTGTTCGAGGAGATCGGCGGCGCCGATCTCAGGGCGCGTTACGGTGCCTCGAAGAAGCACGACCTCGCCGCCTCCGCCGAACGGCTCTTCGCCGGCGACACGATCGTCGAGCCGGAGATCAAGGCGCGCGCCATCGCCTGGGTGCCCGACGCAATGCGCTTCGCTCCGCCGCCCGTCGATCAGGCGAGCGACAGTGGCGGGATACTGGATCAGGTCGCTGGCGACCCGGGTGCGCCCGCGAACGATGCCGGCGAGCCCGTGCGCGACGCGGCTGCCTGATCGCACCTGCGGGGCCGGCATCCGCCGGCCCCGTCCTATCGCCTGATACCGGAGGATCTTCATGACCCAGCCGATGCTGGCGCTCGCTGCCGATGGCGGCGAGCCCGATCGATATGCGCGCCTGTTCACCGTGGCACAGGCGATCGCACGCCTGTTCGAACGTGGCGAAACCGTGACCCGCCCTACCCTGAAGCGCCTCATGGTGGAAGGCGTCGGCGGTTCGGACGCCGACGGGGCCTGGACGATGCGCGACGCCTATGACGCACTGGAGACCGCGCAGGTCATCGTCCAGTGCGACGCCGGCTGGCCTTGCGGTCCACACACCGATCGCGAAACGGTGTTCGCCGCGCTGCATCGGTTCGAGCGATCGCTACCGACCCAGACCTATCGCTCGGAAGGCCAGGTCGAGATGCAGCAATTCTCGACGCCGATCGGTCTTGCGTGGCTGGCAGGGCAGGCGGCGGCGATCCAGCCTGGCGATCACGTCCTTGAACCGTCCGCGGGCACGGGGATGCTCGGGGTCCATGCGCGCCGCGCCGGAGCATCGCTGACGCTCAACGAGCGGAATCCGGCAAGAGCCGGGCTGCTGGCGCACGCGCTCGGCCAGCCGGTGTCGACGCACGATGCGGTCCACATCGACGACCTGCTGCCAGCTTCCGTTCGCCCTACCGTCGTGCTCATCAACCCGCCGTTCAGTCGCAGCGAATTGCGCGGACGGGATCGTCATGCCGGCGCGCGACATCTCCGCTCGGCGCTCGACCGACTGGCGCCCGGCGGGCGCTGCGTTGCGATCATGCCGCCGTCGTTCATGGCCGATGGTCCCGGCGGCGCCGGCTATGCCAGCGTCGCCGAGGTCGCGCGGCCCCGCATCGAGATCACGATCGGCGGGTAACGTGTACGCCAAGCACGGCACCTCGATCGCCGTCCGCCTGATCGTGTTCGACAAGGGCTGGCTCGGCAAGACCGTGCATCACGTCGCCGAGACGATCGAGGCGGCGCTCGGAATCGTGCTCGCCCTTCCCGGCCGGCTCGATACGGACGATGAGCCTCCTCCGGCCGCGCCGGTGATCCAGCGTCCATCGATCGCGCGGCCGCAGGCGCCAGCCGGGCTGCTGCGCGGCCTCGGCCCGCGGCGGCTGGCCGCACCTGTGCCGGTGCCGACGGTCGAGCAGGAGGTGCCGCTGCTCTCCTACACGCTGCGCGACGAGCCGCGGCCGGTCGGCGAGGCGGTCGGCATCTACGCGCCGTGGCGGCTGGCGCGCATCGACATCCCGTGCGCCAGGCCGCACCCCGACGATCTCGTCGAATCGCTGGCGATGGCATCTGTGCTGCCGCCGCCGGTCGCCTACCGCCCGCGATTGCACGTCCGCACCGTCGCGGCGCTTTCCGAGGCACAGCTCGAGACGGTGATCCTCGCCGGCGCCGCCTTCGAGCGTGACCTGCCCGGACGGTTCGTGCCCAACAAGGCCGGCGACCTGCTCGTCGAGCACGCCGACGGGCGCGCCTATCGCATGGGCTTCTTCATCGGTGACGGGACCGGCGTCGGCAAGGGACGCGAGGCGGCCGCCTGCATCATGGACCAGTGGTGCCGTGGTCGCCGGCGTCACCTCTGGATCTCGAAGAGCACGGCGCTGATCGAGGATGCACGCCGCGACTGGAGCGCGCTCGGCGGGCTCGCCGTCGACATCCAGGGACTCGACGCCTTCCCGATCGGCACGGCGATCCCGATGACCAGCGGCATCCTGTTCATGACCTATGCCACTCTGCGCTCGCAGCGCGGCGAAACCGCCTCGCGGCTCCAGCAGATCCTCGCCTTCGTCGGCGACGACTTCGACGGCGTGATCGTGTTCGACGAGGCGCACGGCATGGCCAACGCCGCGGGCACCGAGAGCGAGTTCGGCAACGCCAAGGGCTCCGAGCAGGGGCTGGCCGGTGTACGGTTGCAGAACGCGACCCCACGCGCCTGCATCCTCTACGTCTCGGCGACCGGTGCTACCGATCCCGCCAACCTCTGCTATGCCGCCCGGCTCGGGCTGTGGGGACCCGGTACCGCGTTCGAAACACGGTCGGCCTTTCTCGCGGCAATGGAGGCGGGCGGCATTGCGGCGATGGAAGTCGTTGCCCGAGACCTCAAGGCGATGGGCCGCTACACCGCGCGTGCGCTCAGCTTCGCCGGCGTCGAATACGACCCGCTCGAACACACACTGACCCCCGATCAGGTCGCGATCTACGACACCTATGCCGATGCCTGGGCGGTGATCCACCGCGGGCTCGACCAGGCGCTGAAGGCCAGCGGGGTCATCGACCGGGTGGGCGGCCAGACATTGAACGCCCAGGCCAAGGGCGCGGCGCTGTCGCGGTTCGAGTCCGCCAAGCAACGCTTCTTCTCGCAGCTTCTCATCGGCATGAAGATGCCTTCCGTGATCGCCGCGATCGAGCGCGAGGTCGATGCCGGCCATTCCGCGGTGATCCAGCTCGTTACCACCGCCGAGGCTGTGCTCGACCGGCGTCTGGCCACGCTGAGGGCGGAAGAGCGCGCGAGCCTGGATCTTGACTTGTCTCCGAGGGAGGCGATGGTCGATTACCTGGCCAGTGCCTTCCCGATCCGCCAGATGCGGGTGTTCAGGGATGCGGGCGGCACGGTCCGCTCCGAACCGATGACCGACGGCGACGGCAATCCGGTGCTGTGCCAGGCGGCGATCCGCGCACGCGACACACTGATCGAGGAACTGTGCGCGATGCCGGCGGTGCCGGCCGCGCTCGACGAGCTGGTCCGCCACTTCGGCGCCGAACGCTTCGCCGAGGTGACGGGGCGCAGCCGCCGCATCGTCGTCGATGCCACCGGGCGGCAGAAGGTCGAACGCCGTGGTGGTCGTGCCAATCTCGCCGAAACCGAAGCCTTCATGTCGGCGCGCAAAGCTATCCTCGCCTTCAGCGAGGCCGGCGGCACTGGCCGCTCCTTACCATAGCGATCGTGCTACGCGCAGTGCCGACCGCCGCCGCATCCACTTTCTCCTCGAACCCGGCTGGCGCGCCGCCAACGCCGTGCAAGGACTCGGCCGCACCCACCGCACCAACCAGGCGACCCCGCCGGTCTTCCGTCCGGTCACCACCGATTGCCGCGGCGAGCGGCGATTCATCTCGACGATCGCCCGCCGGCTCGATGCACTCGGTGCGCTGACCCGAGGCCAGCGCCAGACCGGCAGCCAGAACCTGTTCGATCCTGCCGACAACCTCGAAAGCGATATGGCGAAGGAAGCGTTGATCCAGTGGTATCGACTGCTCCAGCGGGGCAAACTCGCCAGCGTCAGCCTGACCGACTTCGAGACGATGACCGGTCTGTCGCTGACCGAGGACAGTGGTGCGTTGAAGGAGCGGCTGCCGCCCATCCAGCGCTGGCTCAACCGCATCCTCGCGCTGCGCATCGCGGTCCAGAATGCGATCTTCGACGAGTATCTCGGGCTGATCGGCGCGCGCGTCGATGCCGCGCGGGCGGCGGGCACGCTCGACATCGGCGTCGAGACGATCCTCGCCGAGCGGATCGACGTCCTCGACGACCGGCTGCTGCGCCGCGATCCCGACACCGGCGCCGAGACCCGGCTGCAACGGCTTGACCTCCATATCCGCCGCCACGCGACCTCCTTCGTGGAACTGATGAACACCGAGGGCCGCGTCGGCGACATCGCGTTCCTGCACAATGGCAAGTCCGGTCGCGTCGCGATGCGCGTGCCGTCCTGGTCGGTGACCGACGAGGAGGGACGGCCGATCGCGATGTGCCGGCTCGTGCGGCCGACCGGCTCGGATCGGATCGCGCTCGATCAGCTATCGAACACGTACTGGCAGTCCATCCCCGAGGCGGCGTTCCGCGCGCACTGGGACGAGGAAGCGACTGAGGCTCGCAACCGCCTCGATACCGAAACGATCACGATCGCGACGGGATTGCTGCTCCCGGTGTGGGACAAGCTGCCCGACGACGCCGTGCGCGTCTGGCGGATCGCCGATGCGCATGGCTATTCGCAGCTGGGTCGGATCGTGCCGCCCCAGGCACTCGGTCGGCTGGCCGAGACCTTCGGCATGGATGCCGTGCCGAGGCTGTCGGTCGATGAGACGATCGCCGCGGCGAGCGGAGGCGCGGGGCGCGCCGCTGTCGGCACTCGGCAACGCGTGTCTCTACCGCGCACTGGTCAATGGCGGAGCGCGGCTGGAAATCCGCGGCTATCCGCCGGAGAAGCGCGAGTGGTTGAAGTCGCTCGGCTGCTTCACCGAGATCATCCAGTATCGCACGCGGCTGTTCGTGCCGCTCGATCGGGCAGCGGTAATCCTCGCCATGATCGAGGCCGGCGGGCGGTGAGGGGCAGCGTCGGTCATCTCACCTGACTCTTTGCGCAGCGTCCCCGACACGCTTTCGACACTTCACGTCTGCAATGCGAACGAGACCAGGGCGCTGTTCCCCGCCCGCGATCATCGACGTAATGCAAGGCCGGCGAAGATGTCGGCGACCATGCGAGACCCGACTGGTGGAGCCGCAACGACGGGGAACGCTTTCCAGCTCCCGCGGGTCAGCCGGCCAGCTTGTCCTTCACAGCCTTGGCGGGCTGGAACGTCAGCTTTCTCGAGGCCTTGATTGTGATCGTCTCGCCCGTCGCGGGATTGCGGCCCTCGCGCTCCGGGCTGTCCTTCACCTTGAATTTGCCGAAGCCGTTGATCGCGATCTCCTCGCCGCGCGCTGCGGCATCGCCGATCGCGGCAAAGACGCTATCGACCAGCGTCTTCGCATCGGCCTTGGTCGTACCACTGGCCGCAGCAATGACGTCGGCGAGCTCGGCATTGTTCATGATTGAGGTTCTTTCGGCCTCGAGGATTAGCGAATTTGCCATGCTCCCGGCAAGCGGACGTGCCTTGTCGGCGCGCTCGATCAGTCCTACACCGGTCATCGGACTAGTCAGGAGTGTATCATGAAGGTCTGGCCGGTACAGGACGCCAAGGCGCGGTTCAGCGAACTGCTCGACATGTGCGAGCGCGACGGACCGCAGCTGGTGACCCGCCGCGGGATCGAAGCGGCTGTACTGGTGCCCGCGGACGAGTGGCGCCGGATCACCCATCGCTCACGGCGAACGTTGAAGGACCTGCTTCTCGCCGATGACGCCCGCGTTGACATCGATCCGCCGCCTCGCGGGGGTGCGCGGCGCCGTAGTGCTCCTGCGTTCTGATGTATCTGCTCGATACGAACGTCGTCTCCGAACTGCGCCGCGCGCGTCCGCACGGTGCGGTCGTTGCATGGATCGAAGGTGTGGCGGATCACGATCTCCACCTTTCCGCCGTTACGCTGGGGGAGATACAGGCCGGCATCGAGATCACGCGCGAACAGGATGTGGGGAAGGCGGCGGAGATCGAAGCCTGGGCGGACGAGGTCGCCGTCACCTGGAACGTGATCGCACTCGACGCCCGTATCTTTCGTCTCTGGGCGCAACTGATGCATCGCAGGTCGGAGGCGTTGTACGAAGACGCTATGATCGCCGCGACCGCGCGGGTGCATGGTCTGACGGTGGTGACGCGGAACCTCGATGATTTCCGCGATTTCGGGGTGACGATCCTCGATCCGTTCGCGACCACCCGAGCGTGATCGGGTGCGATGGTCGGGTGGGCGCGACGACGTGTCGACGCGGATCCGATGACCCGTGACACTGGACCTCATTCAGCCTGAATAGGCACTGGTGATCCGCTTGGCGGCGCGGTCCAGTTCCGGAAACAAGGTACTTTCGTTGATTCCCAGCCGGTCGAGCGCGATGCGAAGCGGTCCCTTCGCGTCCGCCGGAATGATCACCCTGGTTTCCACGATGCTGTGCGCGAAGTTGATCGGCTTCGGGGGCACGAGGCCGTGGATGATGAAGCCTCCGGCTTGCGACAGGATGCGGCGATTGCTCATCTTGGGATGCACGTAATAGGGCTTGAACAGATCGATCGGGTCGATGATCGCGAGGAAATGCGGCTTCTCCACGCGTATGAATTGATGGAGCCGCTTGATGACGTCGACGTCGTTGATCCGCTTGATCTCGACATCCTTCTTCGTGCCCTTCACCCGTGAGCCGCGCAAATCGACGATCTGCTTCTTCTCGCCGGCGGTCATGTTGGCGAGATTGGCGAGGCAACTGACCGCATCGCTGTCGAAATACTTCTCGCGCTGTTCGGGAACGGCGAAGGCGGTGACCACCCCATCGGTTTCGTCGCCGCCCGGTGCCGGTTCGGTCGCGAAGTAGAGCGCCACGAGCGGGTTCTGCGACACGTCCATCAGACGGGTGGGCAGGCCGAAATGCTGCATCCGCACCAGCCGGTCGAACATCGAGGCGTCGCCCGCGAATTCATGGGGATGGACCGATACCAGGTCGCGAACCGCCCGCTTTTCGTTCTTCTCCAGTGCGGACAGATCAGGACGAAACAGGCCGGGCACGTTGCGCCATGCGGCATCCCGCTGGCCACGGTAACATTTGAAGTCCGCCACCTTCTCGGCATAGTCGGTCATATGCTCGATGAAGCCGACGAGGGTCGTCGGTCGCGCCGGCGAATTCCCGGCGGCGATCGTTGGCGGAGCCTTACGCTTCAGCGTTACCATGTCGCTTCGGTCCTGATCGCCGACGACTTTCGGGCTCGTTCGATCATATCGTCCGGCAAGCAGTCCTCCATAGCTATCGCATCACATGATCGGCGACGGCCATGTCGCCGATGCGCTTCCGGTCCTTGATCCAGCGCACTTCGGCCAGTTGCCCGCGCAGGATCGCGAGCGTGTCCTCCTCCGCCGGAGACAGGTTCTCCAGCGGCACATGGCGCAGCAGGACCTCCAAGGCATCACCGATGCGTCCGAGCTGGCGACCGTAGCTGCCGACTTCGTCGAGGACGTCCTGCTCCACGTCGGGTCGTGGCGTTCGACCGAGATCGATGTTGATGAAGCCGAATTGCGCGCCCTGCTGGTAGAAGCTCCATGGATTGATGGACTGCCAGAGCTTGTCCGGCGCCAGCGACAGTCGGAAGGTTCTTTCCATCGTCATTCTCCCCGTAGCTGCCCGACGCCGACGTTGGGTGACGCTGCCCTCAACTCTCCGAAGAAACGGTAGCGCCAGCCTTCCGGCGGCGGGGCTTCGGTGCCGCGGCGGGTTGGTCCATCGGTGCCGGGGCTGCTGCGGCGGTGGCCGGCTTGCGGCCCAGCCCGAGGCGCTTCGCCGTCTCGCGACGCGCTTCCGAATAGGCCGGCGCGACCATCGGGTAGGTCGCCGGCAGATTGTAGCGTGCGCGATAGGCATCAGGCGTCAGACCGTGCGTCGACAGGTGCCGCCTGAGCGTCTTGTACGATTTACCGTCGATCATGCTGACGATGTAGTCGGGTGAGGCGAGGCTCTTGCGAACTGATACGGCGGGGGTGAAATCCTGTTCTTCGACCTCCGGCGTCGGCGTCACCTCTTCCCGCTTCGCCAGCGTCGCCCGGGTCTGTTCTATCAGTCCGGACAATTGATCGATCGGCACCGTGTTGTTGGAGACATAGGCGGTCAGCAGCTGGACGGTCAGGGCGGTCACATCGGGCTGTTCGGTGTCGGCCATGCGGAAGCTCTTTCGCTGATCGGTCAGGTGCCGACTTGTGGGCGATGATCCGCGGCATTGTCCAGTGTTATCGCGGTCCATCCTCGTGCCGCATGGATGAAGGGAAGGAGGAGCGGTCGGGCGAGCACGCTTCGGTGCTCTTTTACCTGGAGACCGATCATGGCGGACCGCGTATCGGCCAGGATAGCGATCGGCGGCATCTTGCCGCGATCGCTGCTGGCTGCATTCACCCGGACAATCGTCGACGAGGATGCCCGCCTCGACTGGGGGGCGAGCCATTTACCAGCGGTGCAATCCCGGCGGGAGGGCCGCTCGAACTCATGGCGCACGAGGTCGCTTGGGGTAATTTCAGCCGGTTGGAGGGATTCTGGCACGAGCATGGCCTCGCCTATGTCCGCTGGTCGGGTGGCTGCCCGGGCAGCTTCGGCCCCGAGCGCATCGTCTTCACCGGATCAGGCGATCCGGTGCGCCATGCCGTCACCGACGATGATGAAGTCGTCTTCGACATCGCGACGATCCGCGAGTTGGGCAGCATCGCCGCGATCGAGGCGAGGGCAGCGGAAGGCGAGTTCACGCCGGGGCCGCTGATCGTCGTCGAAGACGTTCCTGTCGAAACGGCGGAGACATGCCATGGCTGACAACTACATCCAGGCGAGCTTCGCCTTCATCTGCTCGAACGCCGAGATGGCGTTGCTCGAGGAAGCGTTCCTCGCTGCCGACAGTCTCGCAGGCGACTACGATCCCGATCCGCCCAGCCCCGAGTTTCTCGCCATCTTTCCGCCTGATGGAAACGACATCTGGAGCGGTCTGCGCGGGATCTTCGCCGACCCGGATCATCCAGGCCTCGGCGCCGAGATCGAGGGTGGCAACACACGCGCCGACCCCGATCGGTGCCATGTCATCATCTACGGCATGACCGCTTTCGAGCCCGGTGCCGTCGCTGCGCTGATCCAACGTTGCTGCCGGGCCACGCTTGCCGAGGCACCGATCGGCTTCGAATATTGCTGGAACTGCTCGAAGCCGCGGATCGGGGAATTCGGCGGCGGCTGGTGCGTCGTCCTTCCCGATCGCGTCGACGGCGGCGCCAGCAGCGACGCGCTCGCCGCTGCCCTGCGGCGCTGACCTTTCCAACCGACACCACGCGCCGCGGCCTGCAGTTCACAGGAGGCGGACGTACGCCTTTTCCTTATCCGACAAGGACATGATCCATGACCGACGCCACCACGTCGGCGCAGTCGCTGCGCCTTTACAGCCAGACGCCGACGGATGATCGCGGCAACTTCCACTATCAGGGCGACCTGCATCGCTCCGGCGAGGCGCTGCCGGGTCTGTGCCGGCGCATCGAGCGCCACCTTGCGACTTCCTTCCCGGACAGCCGCTTCGCGGTGAGGAGCGAGATCTTCGCCGGGGGCCGCACGGTCACCGTCGAACTCCTCGATCATCCCCGCGACCTGACGGCAGCGGACGATTGCGCCGCACTCGTAGTCACGGTTCGCGACCAGATCGAGCGGTTCGGCTTCACCAGCTCCAACTTCTACCAGGATCACCACGCCTGTGCCTTCTACAGCGAGGTGCGGATCGGGCGGCCCTATTGGGCAGCGCTGGCCGCTCGCCGCGGCGCCGCGCATCCGGTCGAGCAGAAGCTGACGCTGGCGGCGTTCCGCAAGACGATCAAGCCCGGCGATACGATGACGCTGGTGCATGCGCCCTGGAAACACGGGTCGATCGGGGTGGCGCGGACGGTCGACAAGGTTCGCTCCGCCGACATCGTCATCGGCGGCAGCCACCTGACGTGGCCGCGCGCCGGCGGCTTTGCGTGTGACGGCCGGATGGTGCGGATCACGATGGGCGACAAGCACGATCCCGATGCGCACCTGCTCTACGAATGGGAACGCAAGGCGGCCTGATCGGAGGGGAGGGTGAGGGGGCGGGCATGTCGCAAGGAGGATGCCCGCCCATGTCCCGAGAAACCCTGAACATCGGCCCCGCGCCCGCCGAGGAGCCGTGCGCGCAGCTCGGCATCACCGACCTGTTCGAGCAGGCCAATCTGCTCGAAATCCTCTGCTACCGCGCGGCGCTGATCGCATGCCATGGTGCCCCGCCCGCGGGCGCGGCCTTCCACATCGAACGCAACGCCCATGACTTCGGCACCTATCGCGAGCTGACGGTACGCTACGATCCCGACGATGAGCCGGCGGTCGACTGGGCCTGTGCGGTTGAGGAGGGGCTGGCACATTGGCGCGATGCCGATTTTCCTAGACCCGTCGTCTATGACGCGCGCTCGCAAGTCGCCGAATTCGCCTGCACCGATCATTTCGACGCGGCACGCCGGGCGATGCTGCTGATGGAGCGGCTTCGCATCGATGGTTATGGCACGATCGAGCAGGCGATCCGCATCGCGCGCCTCCGCGCCGCCTATCCGGAACAGGCCGAGGACGTCGATCAGCTGCTCCGCCAGCTGGCGACGGAAATGCGGGTGCGTGGGCCCGGCGATCGCCGCGTTGGCCTCTACGCCCCATATCGGCTGACCTTCATGCCGGCGCTGTTCAACGACCGTCGCGGCGTGCACTATCCCGCCGGCGACGTGATCGACGTTCACGCGCACGAGCGGCGGGCAGGGCGCTGCCGCTACATCTACGCCGATCTCGGCAGCGTCCGCACGCCCGACGATGCGCTCTCGCTCTGCTGGGAGCATCTGGCGCGCTACGTCATTCCCTGATCGTCGCGAGGCAAGAAGCCGTCGACGCTCATCACTTCATATCGGGAAGGGACCCATGATCGCATTCGTCGAAGGCGACGTCCTGGAGTCGCGCGCGGACATGCTCGTCAACGCCGTCAACTGCGTGGGCGTCATGGGCGCCGGGATCGCGCTGGCGTTCCGGGGGGGCTACCCCGAGATGTTCCAGGACTATCGCCGTGTCTGTCACGCGGGCCGGCTGCGCCCCGGCCGGCTGCACGTCTGGCGATCGGCCGACGGTCGGCGCATCGTCAACCTGCCGACCAAGCGCCACTGGCGGGAGCCGTCGCGCTACGCCGATATCGATCTCGGACTGGCGGCGCTACGCACCTGCATCGCGCGGTTCGGGCCGACGCGTGTTGCCGTGCCGGCGCTGGGCTGCGGCCGGGGCGGTCTCGACTGGGGCCGCGTCGCGCCGCTGATCGAGGCGAGGCTGGCCGATCTCGATACGCAGATCCTCGTCCATGTGCCGGGTGCCCCGAGCCTGGTTCGAGCCGCCGGGGTATGACCATCGACACCCTGTTCCGGCAGATCGCCGCCGACCGGGGCTGGACCGGCGACACGCAGCTCGACGTCCTTCTGCGCTACGCCGCCCATGCCGGTTCGGCGGCGCGGTTGCGTGATTTTCTCGCTCATGAATCCATCCGCGACCAGGATGACGCGGACCCGTTCACCGAGGCCGTCATCGCCGCGCTGCGCGACCCCGGCCTGGCGCTCGATGACGCCTTCCGCCGCTACTGCGCCAGTTGCCGCGACCTTCTCACGCCGCGCCAGGCCGCCGAGCGCTGGTGCTGCTGGCGTGCCGCCTGACGGCGCCGAAGCCGTCAACAGTTCATCAGGGGAGTTCAGACGATGGATCAGATCAACGAGACGGAGCGTGCGCGATTGGCGCGACTGGCCGCACTTCCGGAGATGTGCGCCACGATCCTGCCGGGCACCCTCGAGCCGATCGTCATCAAGCGCGGCGAGTCCGGTCGCTGGCCGCTCCCGGACGGCATGACGATCGAGCGGATCAACGCCGTCTTCAAGGCGACGCCGCCGCAGGTCGCGGCGATGCTGGTCGGCTCGATGTTCGGCTGGGACGTGCCCGGCGCGGATCCGGCGCGCTACGACGCGGCGGGGCAGCCTTGTCGCTCCTGACGCTGTGACGATCGAGATCGTCGTCGGCCTGCCCCATTTGTCGAAGGGGCAGCTGCTCGATCGCGCCCGTGCCATGCAGGTGCGGGTCATGGTCTCGGCCAACGCCTTCTCGCGGTGGAATCGCCGTGACGGCTGTCGCGAGTGGGCGGGCTGGCGCACCGGCACGCTTGCCAACGCCCACGGGCTCGCCTCAGTCGATCTCGACAGCGCCGGCTTCGTCCTCGCGGTAAGGGAGCGCGGTATTCCGTGGAGCGTCGACGACTATATCGGGCTGGCCGCGAGCTTTCCATTCCGTCGCTTCGCGAGCCTCGACCTGTGCTGCGAAGCCGAGATCGCCCACGACCGCGACGAGGTGCTCGACCGGATCGCGCGGACGATCCGGCTCAACCGCGCCTGTCACGCGCGTGCGGTCGATGCCGGCATCGCGGCCGCTTTCATGCCCGTCCTGCAGGGCAGGCGGCCCGAGGATTATCTGCGCTCCTGGGACGGGATCGCCCACCTCGTCCGGCCGGGACAGGTGGTCGGCGTGGGCAGCCTCTGCCGTCGGCACATCGGTGGTCCCGAGGGACTGGTTGCCGTGATCGACCGGCTTGACCAGACGCTACCGCACGATGTCCGGCTGCACGGCTTTGGCGTCAAGGGCACGGCCCTGTCGCTGCTCGCCAGCTTCGGCGACCGGGTCGCGAGTATCGACAGTCAGGCATACGGGGTTGCCGCGCGACGTGACGCCCATGCTGCCGGCCGATCGAAGACGGGGCAGATGGTGGCGGCGCATATGCAGCGTTGGGCCGTACGACAGCAGCTCCGCTGCAGCTGTCCCATCCCGACGCAAGCCATGCTCGGTTTTGACGGAGTAGAAACTGTGCCGATCGATCCATGGGAACGGGCCCTGAACCGCGCCCGGATGGAGATCCGCACGCTCATCGAGGATGGCGAGATCGCGCACGACCAGATCACCGCCGGGTGGATCGAGCAATGGGCGGCCGGTATGATGGGCTGACGCGCCAAGGATTTGCACGAGGCGCGGCGGATGACGTGGCAAGAAGCCGATGCTGCGGCCGATCCGGGCCGAGCGAGTCGGACGGAGAGAGCGAAGACGCATGACGATGAGCGACGATCACATCGGCAATCTGCTCGCCGGGCTTCCCGATGCGTCGGGCAGCGAGGTCTTCACCGACCTGCTCGTGCGGCCGGGATGCCGGATCGAACGCATCGTATCCAACGGCCAGATCACGCCATCCGACCGGCCCTATGTCCAGCCGCATGACGAGTGGGTGCTCGTGCTCGCCGGCGCCGCGCGGCTCGATGTGAAGGGAATGGAGACGGTGTTGCGGCCAGGCGATCACATGTTCATCCCAGCCGGGGCAGAGCATCGCGTCACCTTCACCAGTCTCGACGCGCCTACCGTCTGGCTGGCTGTCCATCTCGGCGAAGAGGATGCTTCCCCCCGGTAGCTGACCATTATGACGCAGCAGACGATCGCCTTTGATATGCGTGTCGTTGCCTTCGAAGAGAAGGGACGGGGAGTAAGTCGCCGACGATAGACAATCGACATGTATCGGGCACTAACTGCAGCCGAAACGTAATCGAGCCGTCGCGGCGAGGGGCTTTGCCGGAATCCGTAAAGCCTGCGGAGCCGCGGCGCTGCGCTTCGGCTCGCTGATCGGGAGAAGGGAGGCGGGAGTGATCGGGTGACGGATCGGGATCGATCCGCGCCTCATCCATCAGGAGACAATCTCATGGCGAGCCTCGCTCCCGTCGCCGACCGGCCCCCGGTTGGCGGTGCCTACCGCGTCGACATCTCGCGTGGACGCAATATCGGCCGCGTGTCGTCGGAATGGTACTCGCGTCCCGACGACGAGAAATATCTGTCGCTGACCGATCTCTACGCAAGCGTCCGCGGTCGTGCCGAGCGGGCGAGGACGCGCGTCGTCGAGAGCGCCAGCATCCGCGTCGAGGCGCGGGGCGAGAATCGTGAGCAGCTTGCGCTGCTCGTGCCTGACAACGCCGGGCCGGTCGCGCCGACCAACTGGTCGTTCGGGCAATTGTGCAGCCTCGTCGGCGCGCCCGCTTCCTACCTGCGCCAGCTTCCGGCAGTGCTGGCCGGCATCAACATGCAGCACGGGCTGCTCCATCACCGCGCCGAGCAGGTGAAGCTGCTCCAGACGGAGGACGGCCGCACCGAACTGCGCGCGGTGACCGGCCCCGATTACGGTCGGATCTGGGACCACGAACTGGTCGCCGCGGTGATGAACATCGCCGGCAACGGCACCGGCGACACCCGCTGGAAAGTACCGGGCGTGCTCGATTGGGGTTCGATGCGCTACAACCCTTATGTCGACGTCAGCCGCGAGACCACGACGCTCTACGCCTCCGACCGCGACGTCTTCCTGTTCCTCGTCGACGACACGCATCCGATCGAGGCGGGCAAGCTGCCGAACGGCGATCCCGATCTCTACTTTCGCGGCTTCTACTGCTGGAACAGCGAGGTCGGCGCGAAGACGCTCGGCATCGCGACCTTCTACCTGCGCGCGGTATGCCAGAACCGCAATCTGTGGGGCGTCGAGAACTTCGAGGAGATTTCGATCCGCCACTCGAAGTTCGCCGCGGCGCGCTTCGCGCATCAGGCCGCACCCGCACTGGAGAGCTTCGCCGACAGCTCGCCGCGACACTTCATCGAGGGCATCCGCGCCGCGCGCGAGCGTGTCGTCGCGCGCACCGACGAGGATCGCGGCGACTTCCTGCGCAAGCGCGGCTTCTCCAAGGCCGAGACGAGCCGCGTGATCGAGATGGTGCTGGCCGAGGAGGGGCATCCGCCTGCGTCGGTCTACGACTTCGTCCAGGGCATCACCGCGCTCGCCCGCGGCAAGCCGCACCAGGACAGCCGGCTCGAAATCGAAGCCAAAGCGAGGAAGCTTCTCGAACAGGTGCGCTGACACTCCCCAGCGGGGACACCCGCTAGCGCGCACGCTCCGGTCGCAATCCCGGGCGTGCGCCCAACTGAGTTCACCGGAACATCGATGCCACGCGGTCCGCGCCAACTCGCGGCCTGTGTGGCCTCCCGTCAGGAGCCGTACGTCTTGACCATACCCATACCCCTCGCCGCCACCATGATGGCGCTCTCCAGATTGGTGAAGGGCAGGAACCCTCGCCGCTATTTCGACCGGGCGAAGCATGATGAACTGGTCATCTCGATCGGTCTTCGCGGCATCCTCCAGCCGATCGTGGTGCGTCCGCTCGCGGACGCCGAGTGGTTCGAGATCGTCGCCGGTGAGCGTCGGTATCGCGCCGCGCTCGAGGTCTATGGGCCGGACGGCGAGATTCCGGTCGTGATCCGGGCGATGACCGACGAGGAAGCCCTCGATGCGGCAATCGACGAGAATGACAACCGCGACGACGCCTCGGAGACCGAACAGGCCGACGCCGCGGCCCGCCGCCTTGCGGCGTGCGGCAACGACCGCGCCGAGGCGGCGCGACGGCTCGGCTGGTCGCGCGCCAAGCTCGATCGCCGCCTTGCGCTCGCCAGCCTGTCCGGGACCGTCAAATGCGCGCTCGACGAACGCCGGATCAAGGTCGGCCATGCCGAGCTGCTCGCGGCCGTGCCCGCCGACAAGCAGGACAGGGCGCTCGAGACGATCCTTAGCGCCAGGCTCGACGTGTCGAAGACTCGCGAGCTTCTCATGCGCGTGACGCAAAGTCTTGCCACCGCCTGCTTCGACAAATCGGAATGCATCACCTGCCCGTTCAACTCGGGTACGCAGGCAGTCCTCTTCGAAACCCATGTCGACGATGGCCATTGCACCAATCCGACATGCTTCCAGCTCAAGACCGATGCGGCCGAGCAGGTGATGCGCGACGAACACGAGGAGATCGCGGCGCGTCGGGCGCGTGATGCGGCCGACAAGCACGACGCCGGGGAGGAAAGCGACGAAGGACAGGAGGCTGACGATGAGGAAATGTCGCAAGACGAGCCGGATCGTTACGATGCCTCCGCTCTCAACGCTCACGTCGCGAGCGTATCGACGACGCCGGCACCGATAAGACCGGCGAGCGCCGCTTCCTCCGCTCGCGAGCCGGCCACCGATGCACGGTTGATCGCCGCCCGAACGAAGGACTTCCGCGAGGCGACGTGGCGGACCGCGGTGGCCCGGACGCTCGCCGGCAATCCGGCCTATGCCCGCACAGCGATCCTGGTCGCGGCGATGTCGGGCACGCTCTCCCAGATCAAGGCCGACACGCTGACCAGTCGCGCCGGGCTGCTGGTCGGCGCGACCTTTCCGGATCTCGGATACGACGGCAAGATCGTCGCCATCCGCGCCTTGACGGACGCGCAGGCCGATAATGTCCTGGCAGTGATCGGTGCCGCCTATGCCAGGGACGTACTCAGCTTCGATCATGTCGCCGATCTCGCCCGAGCCTTCGGCGTCGACCTGCGGACAAGCTGGCAGGTCGATCGGGCGTTCCTCGACCGCTACACCAAGGCCGATCTGACCTTCATCGCTCGCGAATGCGGCCTTGTCGCGCACATGGGCGACAAGGCTTTCGCCAAACTCCTCTCCGGGAAGAAGACCGATCTTCTGGGGGGCATGATACATCTGATCGGCTTCGACTGGGCCGGACGCCTGCCCAGCGCGATGACACTCGACGGTACCTACGGGCCACCGCCCGCCCGGCCCGAGCCGCCGGCAATCGCCATCGCCGCCTGATCCATTCCCCCGCTGAAGGACGACCATTATGTTGATCGCAAGCCTGCTGCCGCTGCTGGCTCGCTATTCGCTCGGCCTCGACCTCGTCGCCGGACCCGATGACACAGTGACCCTGACGATCATCCCGCGCAAACCGGAAGGGGCGACCGACAAGCTCGACGTGCACGAAACCCGCCCGCTGTCGATCACCGCATCCGCCGCGGAGATCGATGCCGAACTGACGAGAGGCCTCGACGGAGCACTCGGCCAGCTGATCGCCGCGCGCAGGGCCCTCGGCGACCAGATCGCCGAACAGCGGCAGGCCGCCGACGCCGCAAAGCAGGCCGCGGCGGATGCGGTCAGGGTGAAGGCTGCCGCAGCAGCGCCCGGGCCGTCGACGCCGACGGGCGTCGCGAAGCCCGCCGTACCCACCAGTCCGCCCGTTACCGCCAGGCCGGACGAGCCCGCCAGCCTCTTCTGAGGGGCATCCCAACCGCCACTCGCGACCGACAATCAGGACATCGACCATGCAGATCCGGCAGCTCACCCGTACGTATCGCTATGACGGCATCGATCTTCCGGTGCCGCCGCATCTGGCCGACGATCCCGCTTCACTGCGCGCCTATCACGCCACGCTCTACCCGGCGATCCTCAACGCCGACGCCGTCGATACCGGCGTGACCGGCGGCGCGCACGTCGTCGAATACCGCCGCGCGGTCGGCACCAAGGGCTGAGCGCGTGTCGCGCAGACCGCCCGCGGCGATCCCCGCCGCCCCCCGCAAAACCCTGCTCGAATGGATCGCGTGCGACGATGGCGACACGACCGGCCTTGCCCGACCGGCCTGCAGCGCGCAGGTTCAAACCCTCCACGCCGCGATCGTCGCCGGCGCGCAAGGCAGCGCGGACGGCGGCACCCGCGAGCCGCTTCATCCTCCGGCCGGACTCCGGCTCGCGCCGCTCGGCTGATCTCGCCGGGCGAGCGGTCGCGCTCTCCGGTGACATCCCGACCATCTTCGATGCCCCGCTCGACCGGCACCACCGGCTGGTCGGCAATTGGGTCGCAGCGTGCACACCATCGGCGACGACGTTCACCCGCCCGCAGGTCCGGCGCCACATCGAGCGGGTCTTTGGCGGGGCAGTGCGCGACATTCTCCATCCCGTCGACCTGGCCGACCTCCGGGTCACGGTGCTGGCCGGTGACGAGAATCTGCCGCTCGCGCTTGTCGTCACCTGCGACAGTGTCGGGCAGCTCGATCTCGGCTGGATCGAGGACAGCGACGCTCCGCTGGCGTGGCGCGCCGCGGCCTATGCGGCGATCGAGACGATGCTGGGCCGCGTGCTCCCGGTGTTCGGGTACCAGGATCTCTTCGACGAGATCGCATGCTATTATTGGGACGGCGCGACCGACGACGACGGGGCGCGAGAGGCGTTGATCGTCTGTCACGATGCCGACGAGAACGACCTCGAATTCCAGCCGCTGCCGTCTACGATGAACGCACGGCGCCCCGGGTGGATGATCGCGGCCAACGTGTCGCCATCGGCGGACCTCCCGGCCCCCTTGCGCCAGCTGGTCGACGGGGTTCGCCAAAGCCATGACGCGCTCGCCGACATGTCCCCGGACAGCGATGCCTGGCACGTCGATTTCGAAATCGTCCGCGATCATCTTCCCGCCCTTGAGGAATGCTCGCACCTGCCGCCGCTGACGCTGGTTCCGGTCGAGCAGTTCGCCTGCGAAGTCGACGATGTCGGGCGTCACGGCATGGAGATCGGCTTCATGGATATCGCCGGGCTCTACCTGCTGCACGACGCCGACCGGATCGACAGCTGGTTCGCCTCGCTACGGCTCGGCGCACGGTTCCTGTGCGCGGTCCAGGACCTGCTCCGCTTCGATCCCTCCAACGCCTGAGGCTCCGTATGCACGAGCATCGCACGCATTTCGATTCCGCCGGCGGCGGCTTGGCCCTGACCCATGCGATCCTGCTCTACCATAATGGCGCAGGTGGACGGCAGGGAGCGGCCTTCGCCAGTATTCATGCCGTCGAGCACGATGACGAGGGCACGCCCACGATCGCCGCGGGTACGCCGCTCACGCGGCGCCATCTGCGGCAATGGACCGAGGCGCTGGGGCGGACCGCCTTGCCCGAACTCCTGCCGGACAAGGTGTTGGTGGCGCATGCGGACATGCTCATTTGGTGGACCCCCGCGCAGGTGCGGCCCGCCTTCTTCGCGCTATCGAACCCGCCGGCCGGCTTGCGCCGGCTGTCGGAGCGGACGATCGTGCCGGTACCCTATCCCGCACACATGTTCGTCGCGACGCGCTCCGGGCTCGGCGTCTATGCGCTGCCTGCCAATCGTCGGCCGACTGCCGACACCGGGCTGCGCCACTCCCCTATCCTCAACGTCTTCGCCGACGGCCGGCTATGCTGGGGCACTGTCCCGAAGCCGGCCACACTCGGCATCGCGTCGATCGCAGCGTTCGAGCGCGCGGTGTTCGACAGTTGGTCGACCCATCCCAATCCGGGCCAGGACCTGACCGTCGCCGGCCGGGGCGGGCTGGTCAGGCTCTGGGACGATCTCGCCGCGCGGGGCGCGAAGCGGTTTCCGGTTCGCCGCCTGAAACCCTTCAGGGCCGGTGCCGGGCAGCGCGATCGGCAGCGATCCGGAATGGATATCCCAGCACCGCTCACGGTCGGAGCGCTCATCGCGCGAGGGGGGCGATGACCATGCTCGCAGACGATCCCACCGCCGCGGCGATCCTCGCGGCGGCTCCCTGCTACCCGGTGCCGCCGACCGGCCGCTCGCCTGCGATCGACGCGCTCCGCGCCGCCGCGACCGGTCACGGCTTCGTCATCGGACAGGACGGCGTGATGCTGATCCTGCGCCGGCCGTGGCTTGCGCTCGATGCGCCCGTGACGACGCCGGTCGCGGCGCATCTTCCCTATGGCAGCGTCGGGCCGCCCAGGGCGGAACTGCGCTGCGGGCTCATTCCGGCCGAGCATCTTGCGGCGGTCCTCGACAATTTCCGCGCCGCGCTGCCCGACGAGGCGGCGGCGTTCATTCTCTGGAACGAGGCGATGCGCGACTTTTCGCTGCACTTCCCGACGATCGACGAAGCGACGCCCTCGCGTCTCGTCTACCGACCGTCGATCGTGCCGCCTGGATACCACCTGGTCTGCGACATCCACAGTCACGGCCATGCCCGGGCGTATTTCAGCCCCACCGACGATGCCGACGATGCCCATGCGACCAAGATCGCGGCGGTCATCGGCCGCATCGCCGATCCCGCCGGCCCGGCCATGGTGTCGCGGCTGTGCGCCGGCGGCATGTTCCTGCCTCTGCCGCGCAGCCCGTTCGCAGGGAGATCATGATGCCGTCTGATCCCGCCCACCGCCATTATCTGCCCGCCGCGTTCGATGCCCGCACGATCCGCATCCTGCTCGTCGGCTGCGGCGGCAACGGCGCGCAGATGCTGATGGGGCTTGCCGCGCTCGATACCGCGCTGCGCGCGATCTCCTCGCGCTCGCTGCACGTCACCGCGGTCGACGACGATATCGTCAGCGAGGCCAATCTCGGCCGCCAGCCTTTCTACGCCTGCGATATCGGCCATTCCAAGGCGCGAACGCTGGCCGAACGGATCAATATCGCTCACGGCCTCGCCTGGACTGCGGTACATGGCCGCGCGCCTGAGGCGATCGGCGTCGAAAGCGTGGATCTCCTCATCAGCTGCGTCGATACGGCCGCGGCGCGTCGCACGCTCGGGGCAGCGCTCGGCGTCGCGACGTCGGTCCCCGCCTATTGGCTGGACCTCGGCAACCGGGCGCGCGACGGGCAGTTCCTGATCGGCTGCCCGGGCCATACGGATGACCCCCATCGGTTGCCGACCGTGCTCGAAGCCTTTCCCGAACTGGCCGATGAGAACCTGGCGGAGGACGATACGCCGTCCTGCTCGGTCGCGGAGGCGCTCGAACGCCAGTCGCTGTTCGTCAATCGCGTCGTCGCGTCCCACGCGCTCGCGCTTTTGTCCGATCTCCTCGCCCGCGGTTCGATCGGCCACGCCGGCGGCTTCGTCAATCTCGCGAGCGGCCAGACCGTCCCGATTCCGCTGCCCCGCGACGACCGGCCCGCTGCGGCTGGAGGAGGAGAGGGGAGGTAAGGGCGATCGGCAGGAGACACGTCATGCATACCACCCGCTCGCAACGCTGGCGCGATCGCCGCAGCCACTGGGTTCCGGCCGCCACCGAGATCGATCCCCGCCGCCTCGCCGTCGATGTGATCGACACCCACAAGGCTGCCGGCCCCTTCGTACGCGAGCACCATTATGCCGCATCGATGCCGGTAACGCGGCTGTCGGTCGGGCTGTTCGCCGACGGAGCGGGTGGCCGGTCCGAACTGGTCGGGGTCTGCGTCTTCTCGCACCCGGTCAACGACGCCAGCGTGCCGAAGAACGCGGGCCTTCAGAACCCCCGCGCCGCCTGCGACCTCGGCCGGCTGGTGGTGCTCGACAGCCAGGGCGGCAATGCCGAGAGCTTCCTCGTCGCGCGAGCCTTCCGCCTGCTCCGCCGCGAGAAGCCCGGGATCCAGTCGGTGATCTCCTATGCCGATCCGATCCGCCGTACCGATGCGCAGGGCCACGTCTTCATGCCCGGCCATGTCGGCGGGCTCTATGCGATGATGGCGGCGCGCTATGTCGGGCGCTCCAGTCCGCGTACCGACCTCATCCTGCCCGACGGGCGCCCGATCTCCTCGCGCGCGCTGTCGAAGATCCGCAATGCCGAATGCGGTCAGCGCTATGCGATCGACGATCTGCTGCGCGCAGGGGCACCATCGCCGCACCACGGCGAAAGCCGGGCTGCGTGGCTGGCCGGGCTGGAGCGCGCGGGGTTCCTGCGCCGCCGCCGTCATCCCGGCTGTCACGCCTATGTCTTTGCGCTAACCCGTGCCGCGCGGCACGCGGCAGCCCATGTGCCGGACCATCCCTATCCGGTGCTCGACCGAGTCGCGATCGATGGCGACGTGACCGCGCTGCCGTTGCTCGGCCAGGTCGCATGACCGGCACCCCGATCGGGAGCGAAGGGGGACGGAGTCGATGATGATCGCCGACCGGTTCCACGCAATCGCGGCTCTGCGCGGATGGAGCGCCGGGAAGAAGGCTGCCGTCCTGCTCGACTTTATCGTGCACCACGCAGACGGCGGGGCGTTCCTCGCCTTCGTCGCGCAGCAGGAAGCCCACCCGGCCATGATCCAGGCTGACGAATTCCTGTGGGCTGTCGCCGAGCTGCTTTAATGTCCGGGGCTGGCGCTCGACGCGCGCTTCCAGCTTTTCTGCCTCGACACTTTCGACCTCTTCACTGCCGATGAGGCTGCTGCCGAATGGCAGCGGCGTACCGCGGTCTGACATCCATCGTTCAAGGAGATCTGCCATGACGTCGTCTTCGCTTCGCGATCGTCGCGATCTGCTCACGCGCGTCCGTGCCGCTCTCGAGACGCCGGGAGACCTCGACGACGTCGCCCGCATCGCACTGATCGAGGATCTGGCGACCGCCGAAGCGACGACCGGCAACGATACCCACACCGTCGCTGTGGCGCTGATCGACCCGGGCGACGGTACGGAATTCCACGTCGCGACGAGCCATACTGCGCTGACCCACGCGCTCGCGGCCTGGTGCCGCCCGCGATGGGACCGGACCGGCGATCCGCGTGATGCCGGCACGCTGACCGACGATGAGATCGTCGCGACCTATTTCGCGGGCGACATCAGCGAATATTTCGCCACCGGTACCGCGACTGTCCTGAACGACGAAGCCGATGCCGATGTCGAGCGAGGACGATACTGCGTCCTGTCGACCGCCCATGTTTCCCACGCCACCGCGGAATGGCTCGACCGCTGGGCGCTCGGGCCGCCGCCACCGGCTCCGGTCGCGATCGCCACCACCTTCTACGGCTGGTTCGTCGCCACGCACGAGCCCGAAGCACCCGCCGAGCCGCTACCCGCCGACCTTCTCGCGGCGATGCGGTTCGGCCGCGGGCGCGGCTGCGACTATGTCCTGTTCGACAGCGATGCCGCGCAGGTCGACGGGCTCGACGTCCATGACTGGTGATCGACCGACGGCCTCATCGCCGAATGCTGTGCTCCTCCTGTGGGAGGCGGTCGAGATGCTGAAAGATCGACACTGCTTCGCCTTGCGGCGGGATCCCGACCGGACCAGCCATGCGCTTGCCGTGGCGATCGAGCGGTTCCTCGACGATCTGCGCATCCGTCATGACGCCATCCTCTCCGTGCTTCCCGATCTCACCTCGCGAATCTACCTCGCGTACCGCGATGACGGGCAATCTTGCGACATCATCGCGGCGTCGCTCGGTCTCTCCGCCGCCGATGTCGAAAGCCGGCTCTACGACGCGATCTTCGCACTTGCCGGCCTGAGCGGCGTCGCCGCCGGCCTTCACCGCGCCGGATGAGGGTGGGCAGCAGGCACCACTCGGCATCTCCCGCCGACCGCGCATTGCGGCAAGCCCGAAAATACCCATCCCGTCGAGCAGGACGGGCCAAGCTGGAAAGGCACGACCATGACCGAAGCGCTCTGGATCGAAAAACTGGACATGCTGCCGCTGGACGGCCGCGGCCACATCCGCCGCTATATCGAGGAAGGCTGCGGCGCCTCGCTCAGTACCTTCTACCGGTGCCTGCTGTCGAACGACCTGATCGGCGCCGTTGAGGGCAGCGACGCGGAGAACCGTGCCGCCCTTACGACCTATGTCGAATATCTAACCGCCTATGCGCCGGAAGGCTGCTATGGCAGCGCCGACAAGCTGTACGCCTGGCGCGGTATTTCGAGCGGTGACCGGTGACGTGGCACCGGCGCTTGCTCCGCTCGGCGCGCCCGCCTCAGCCTGGTCGATCGCTGACGCTCAATCGTTCGGCGGCGATCTCCGTTACACGCGCGCCGATATGGACGCCCCTGCCGCGCAGGATATCGGCGAGATCGCGCAGCATCGCCGCAAGATCCGCGTCGGACACGCCGCTGTCGAGGGCAGCATGGATCGCTCGTTCCTCGTCATCGGACGCCCGCATCGCTGCTTCTCCGTTCCCGCGCGGACTCCGCCGGCACCGCCGGGGACATAGCACGTCCGCGCGTCGGGCGCGCCACGCCGTGAAAGGATGGTCATGCTTCACGTTTCCATCACCAGGAGAACTCGACAGGATCTGACCGGGTCCAGTAGCCGCCCGGGCGTTTGCGCCGGCCGCCGGGCCAGATCGTGCCACGCCACGCGGTCTGTCGCATGAGCGACCGATCGATACGCGCGCAGGTGCGTAATCCGGTGCTGGCGCTGCCGGCCGTCGCTGCGCTCCGCCGGCTCGATCCGACGACGCGCATGGTCCTCCGGCAATTGCTGCTCGATCTCCAGAGGGATGCCCGTGCGCGTGGCGAAGCGAGCTGGCGGCGGCGCAAGCCGCCCATGGCGGCATATTGGGCCGCGGTCGCCGTCTACGCCGGGCACATCGCCCGGGCACTCGGGTCGCCGTCGCGCGGGACGGCCCGCACTCTTCGACCGGGCACGGCATCCGACAGGTCGCTGCCCCGTCGCGGCAGGGAAGGAGAGGTGCTGGCAGGGGTGGACCAGGAGATGATCTCATGCCTCTCGACACGCTCTACCGTCACAGCCAGGCGCTCGACCCGAGCGCGCTGACCATCGTCATGGCCGGCGTCCATGCCGTCGCCGCCGCCATCGACGACTGCCGCAAGGCGAACCGCGATCCCGAAGCCGATGCCGCCGTCATCCTGTTGGCCCGCCATCTCGGCCGGCTCGCCGAGGCCGTCCCTGCGAGCGACGGCGAGTTGCGCCGGCGCTGCGCCGAACGGATCGCCGCCATCCGCGGGCGCCCGTTCCGCCTCGCGCATGAGGAGGCCGGGCTATCGGTCTCGCGCGAGACGACGCGCATCGCGGCCTGATCGGAGACGCGCATGCCAGACGCCTCTTTCGATCCGGCCGATGCTGCCTGCTGGGTGGCACACGGCCGCAAGCCCGAGCACGCCGCGCTGATCGCTGCTGCGTGGCGCGACCATCCCGACCTGCCGCCGACCGCGCCGCTCGACGAGCGCCAGGCGCGATCGCGCGCCCGGATCGCTGCGATGAATCCGGTCGACGAACAGATCCGGCAGGAGGCCGCGCGCGAACAGGAGGCGCGCAATTTCGCGTTCACCGAGAGCCAGCTTCGCCTCGGCCGTGCTTCGTTGCAGGACGCGGCGATCCTCGCCGGGCGCGACCGGCATGGTTATGGCTGGCTACGCTCGGTCGACTATGCCTGGGGCTGGACCGCGGCGCGGGCCGGCTGGGAGTTCCGGCCGCCGGGCCGCAATCTGCTGGGCGTCGTTCCCGAAGGATCGACCGAGGCCTATGCGCAAGGCTTCGCCGATGGTGGCGGGCGGCCTGACGATCTGTTCGACGCGGCACGCCGCCAGTTCGCCGCTGCCGGTCGCATGTCGGCACCGGTGCAGGAAATCCGAGCCGCATC
>JAMFTS010005760.1:0-25946 GCA_028095005.1 Rhynchospora pubera
AAAAAGCTAATTTCTGTTCGAACATTTTACTTCTCATTACTCATTAGTAAAAGCTACGTTTTTGAAACTTTTAAACGCCTACGTCAGTACGTTGTGTCGTGGCTCTAAACTACCATAATTATCTTATGCATTGCCGTAATTTGTTTGAAGGACATTCTAATTGTACTTGTAAGTGGTGCTTTAAAGTCTTTATTTTTTTGAAGCCCCCCCAATGTATCCGTACGCACCATATGATTCTAAGATAACAAATTGACAACGTGAAAATTTTTGGTTAATATTGGTCTGTTAGACTGTTACGTGCATTTATAATAGACAAATCAGCCATTTATAATGTTTTACAAAAACAAATACAGTTTTGCATAATAACTTTGTTAGTTTAGAGGTTATATAGTACTACTAACAAAAGTCAGCTATCTAATTTTGTCGTATCAGCAGTCAAAATATGACAAAAAAAATGTTAAAACTTAATAGAAAAATGGGATTACAGTAGTTGTAGATTATCAATTATTAGATTAGTAAAAAAAATTGTAATATTACACTTTAAAGTCCAAAATCAAGTCATATATCGTTCTTTAAAAGGATTTCCGGAAAAATAAAAAAAATTCGACAGGCATACTTGTGATTAAGTGTGTTTGGTTGCATTAAGAAGAGAAGAGAGAATAAAATGCTTATTTCTTCTACCTTTTCCATGGGAAGAAGAAAGATCTTATTCTCATATTCACTCCTTGTTTGGTTGTCCCTTCCCTCTTCCCTATTTTTTGTGCAATCAGACACACCTAGTATATCTGACAAATTTACATATAGATCCGAATTTATTTTAAAGTATCCAGATATGATCGGGTATACGAAGTCAACAAATTAAATTGAAGGCCCTAATTTGCCCGTTATCCTTTGCATTACATCACATCATGATGATGACTTCATTCTGTGTTATTTCTCGAGCTGGTATATACCTCATTACCTCTATATGGAAGAACTTCGAAAATACCAAATCTTAAACAATCAAACAACGACTAAGAAAATCAAGAATACTGTACAATTTTTCTTTTTTTTTTTAGCCTGTACACACGAGATATTTAGTTTAGAATAGTATGATTCATTCTACAAACAATTGATGCTTAATCAAGCTCCGCAAATCAAATTTGGGCTATAAAAAAAAAAAAACCAGGTAAGCTTTAGTGGTGCTGTATAGCACTCCCAGCCGGTAGCAATGCCATGTAGCAGTCCCAGCCGATATAGTAACTCCTAATAGATCCCAAGAATGATGAATTAACAAACAATCATGACCTGATGACACATCGCATAATTCCCACAAAGAAAAAAAAATTCCATTCAATACATCTGTGAACAATCATGTATACACCCACAAAAACCCCACAACTATTTTGTAATTGCCTTCCCTAAAATGAAGACATTCTAAGAGCTACTGGACACTGGTACCATCTCATATTCACCTGACCTTCTCAGCCTTAAAGGTCGAAAGGAAGAACCACCAAACCGTTGCTGAAGAAATACCACAACAGAAAGAATGAGCACTCCTAAAGGAACAACTATATCCCAGGCAAGAGAGTATATATCCTCATTTGGGCTGGCATATATGTAAGATGACTTTACAAAAGGCACATAATGCCGAGACCTATATGCATCATACACATGCGGCAGGACCCTTACAAGAGTAAATCCTATATAGAAAGGGTGAGCTAGAGCTTTGCCTTTCAAATTAAAAAATACGTTGAAGATAACTTGTGGTAGCAAGAACCCATCAAGTATTAGACCCGCATAAGAACTCAGATCCTCCCAAAGGGTATGTCGGCCACTTTTGTTTATAGTGTGAACAAGCCATGCAATAAAAGCGCCAAATAGGTACAAGGGAAGACAGATCCAAATGGTTTTTTTTCTCATGAACCCACAGACCAGTTTTGGAAACATCAGCGGACCTAGCAGCCCATGCCACTTGCAAAAGACGCAGCTGTAACAAAAAGTTAACCATGGTCAAGACCCTGATTACGACCTCATTGACTTCCAGCCAACCCCCGCTCCACATAAGTATGTTCTGCTTGCTTCGTCTCATTACAAATAGCGCATCAAAGTTTAACACTAAAGGAATCATGTTGCCTAGAACTAAGATAACAAGCATGAGAATTGAAATAAAGGGGAGAAAATCAGGGTTTTTCTTCAAGTGGTAGAGTTGCAACCCCAGAAATAAACATGTGAAGGTCAAGGAGATGAGGACCATGGTTATCTCCACATCAATTCTCCACATGGATTCAGCTGCTTGTTCAAAATATATACCACGAGAAGTAATTTCCACGCTATCAAAGAAAAGGGGGTCTGATTTTTCTCTTAAACTCCTAATAGTACCTTTGACATGCTCTGCTGGCTTGCCGTGCAAGGAACCAAGCTGCATATTTATAAATATTTCACAATCCATGGAATCATTAACCTTAGCTTGTCTCGCAGTATCTGATGAACCAACGTATTGGCAACCTATCAAGCAAAGTGCACCAGATTTTGGGTTGTATATTCCTTCAGCTGAAATCTTCATCTGTTTCTTTGAACCTTGATCTAGATTATATTCAATTCTGTAGGATATGTTCAAATAACCATTGTCAGAGTCTAACTGTGTTGCATTGTCAGCCAGATCAAGAGCGGCATAAAAATTGTCCCCAAGTGAAATTGGAGATGCAATTCCAGAGAACCCTTTTCCCTCTTTACTCTTAACATCAAATCGAAACCTCATATCCCTGAAAGATCTTCCATCAGGGAAATCCCCTTTACCTTTCTTCCCATGATCAACCTTTGCACAAAATCCCCTAGCAACCTCCACTTTGGTGTATTTGTATTTCAACTTTGCAAGATTGCTCATATAATTTGCCGTGGTACCAAATGGAATCATGGTAAAGTTGCCTGTTTTACTCTCCCTTTTACCTTCCCAAATACGGCCCACGGCAACGCTCCTACTTTTTATAGAGAAAACTGAAGGAAACCAAAAACTCAAGCCAAAAGAACACTCACTGATAGAGAGATTCTTTCGAGAATCTTCTTCAGAAGCCACCACATCACAACCAACAAGGCATAACCGGTTTGTCTCTCCATCCCAGAAACCTTCTACAACCAACCCCTTTTCACCAATCATGAAGCTACGAGACATTGACCTACTTTCATTTGTGAAAACCAAATACATGTGCACCTTACCATCATCACTACAATCAAGTTGATTTGAAAACATGTAATCTTGATCAAACCCGAGTGCACCTCTAACCGGATCACAGTGCCCGTTTAAACAATCTCTACCATACTCCAACTGAAAACTTCCTTCTAACAAGCCACGCAACTGCTCGCAGGAAAACTCACCACCTAAACCCCGCGACTCCTCCTGAACACTCAGATCACCACACACGCTCTTAGCATGGGATGTCTCAGTGTACTCATAATTCTTCTCGGCAAAAGAAACAAGCGATACCGGGTCAAAGTAGTTCGGGTTGACGGGTTCATCAGAGCTTTCGAGTGTGCCCGTAACAAATGGAGAAGTGAGAGTGGAGGTTTTAGAAAAATTGAGCTTGAGAAGTGCATTGGAGTGAATAGCATTACCTCGAGACGAGAGAATGATACCGGGTCCATGCATACAGAGAAGCGAATCGGGCTCGGACCAAAACCCATCTAAATCGAAGGAAACCGCGGCATAGCGGTGGTGCAGAGGGAGCCGGGGCCGGACACGATGAAGGTGGAGGAGGGAACGGTTGGTGGAGGGAGGATGAGTGCCGCGTAGGATATTGGTTCCGGAGAGGCGAAAGAGGGCGGGGGAGTGGGTGTGGAAGGAGGATTTGGCGAGGAAGGAGAAGGAGTTGGGGCGGGAGGAGGGCGGCGAGAGGGAGAAGAGAGGGTGGCCGCCGGAGAAGGATCCGGAGGAGATGGTGAAGAAGTGGGAGGGGAAGGAAGCGGAGGGGAGGGTGGCGGAGGGGAGAGGAAGAGGGAGGTTGCAGAGGGAGGGCAGAGAGGCGGAGGAAGGGAGGAGGGAGAGAGAGCTGAGAAGAAAGAAGTAAAGGAGGGAATTATTGGAGGCCATAAGAGGAGAGGTTACACCGGCGGCGACCTTTTAGTTAGTGGTTTTTAGTGCGAGAGAGAGAGAGAGAGAGAGAGAGAGCAAGGTTCTTGACCTTGACCTCGCCTCCCGGGCCCGGAAAAGGTGAATCTGAATTGAATGTGCTAAAACCTTTTCTCCTTTTTAAATTGACTTTTTCTAGATTTACCCCATGAAAATGTGAATCTTGCAAAGTGACAGGGAAGGCTACAATCATCTTCTTATGTTTTATTCTAGAGTTTAAAAACAACAGAAATTACCTTATCTTCAATTTCTTCCAATTAGTTATTTATGACATCCTTCTCTGCACAGAAGCTTTGTTTAATTTAAGTAACAAATATATTTATTTATTTATTTATGAAATTATATTCCCATTTGTGTTTATTCTTTTTATTTTTTGGGTAAATTTCGATTTATTTCCCATTCTCTTCAATGATAAGATTTCTGCCTTCACTTGACGCGGGTATAACAAGAAAAATATATTGACAAAAAAGCATGCCACAAACACAAAGAACACAAAACTTCCTTCCCTCCCAAGGTTTATTGATATGAAATTTTTCTTACAAAGGCTGCTCATCACTTTTTATAAGAGAATTCTTTTTTTGTAAACTCGATCAAAAAATTTCTGCATGGAAAGTATCTTTTGAATAACAAAACAATCACAAAGGCTGAAAGGCTATCTGTTACTAAATTTCTTAAGATGCCACCGCGTTATATCTTTCTTCCTTTAGTGGATGCATATCTTCAAGCAAATCAACACATATCCTTCAGCTGGCCGAGTGTAATCTTGACACATATCAATGCGACGAAATTTAAACCATATGACCTTATTTTTTTTTTTTTTAAATCCTGCCATGAATTTTTTTTTTAAAAAAAATCAGTATCACGATTAATTAAAAATTCTGTTATTAAATATAAAAGTAATGCTTTTGCTCTCCAAAGAATTGTTCACCTTAGTTCATCTCATTTCTTCATTAACTGGATAAGATGGACATAAATCTTTCAAAATGTTTGTGTAACCTCTATGTATATCATACTCTCTGCAAACTATTAATCATACTCTTTTATAACTAGTAAAGTAGAATAATGGTAAATAAATCATCATTTTAAGTTTCGCTTATAAAAATTGGAGGTTGAGTTTCTTAAGCTTCATTTCCATATAATCAGAAATATATATATATATATATATATATATATATATATATATATATATATATATATATGAAATTAACTGATCATTATGCAATTATAAACATCATACCATTGTGTTACAACGTTTTAATCAAAGGGCTTTTCTGCAAAAGGACACAAAGCGGTCCTCAGTTTTAGCATATCTTACATAGTCTTTGTTCCACTATTTTATTTTACATAATATAAAGTATTTGTCCTTTAATAAAGGTGGCTTTCTTAATTCTTAATTTCTTATAAAGTATTTGCCTCTTTTACATAGTCTTCTTTTCCTATGTAGAAGATAAGAAGAAATACTTTTGAAATTACAAGTGCATTTCATAGTAAGGAGAACTGAAGAAGCTTCGCCCAAAAGAGGCCATTTCATACGTACCCTTGGAAAATCTAAAATTATATTGGAGCGAGTAACTAGTAAGCGAAACTGGGGCAACCAAAAATAGTTCAATTCGATTCGATATTTTGTAGCGGGTTGCAAACAGACAATAGTTACCCGCTACATGATTACCACTACACTTGTGCCGTATGAACTTACGGTGGATACTAGATCGGAAATTCGGAAGATAGATTGAATCTCGTTTAACGCGCTATTGCTAATCATTTTATATTTGTTGACATACAAGAAAACCGTTGACCTGACAATTAATTTTCTTATCCTGCAAATTTCTTTTTTAGTGATTTTTCTTTTTTACATAATTTGATGCTATTTTGATGGAGTACTTGCACAATTATTGTCCGCGCTTTATTTTAAAATGATTTTATTACATGTTTACAACATAAAATGTAATGCATTTTTCTATAAAAAAAAATGAAAAATAGGTGATGTTTATGGGTTTTTATCTGCTGACAGACCTTTCAAAGAGTTGCAATGTTCATGTAAACGATTTACAATTTAACGCTTCTAATAAGCGTAACAATAAATAAAATAAAATACCACTGCCAGTCTACCACCAGGAACTGAACCATCTAATCACGCTACTAAATAGAGTTTAATTTTCATAAAAAAAAAAGCAATCACTTCAGGAAAATGGGGGGCAAAAAATAGAAGTTATCAATCGAATCTTCGAAAGGATTCAAAGGACATTATAAATACACAAACGTACTTGAAAAGAGAAGAGGCTTAGAAGTTAAAAAAAAAAGTTAAAACTAATGATTTACAACCAACAAGCTTTCCGCTGTGATCAACTTTGGAGGCGGCATCTAGTACAGGCAGAGAGGAAATAAAGATAGGATAGAAAACTCTATAATAATTTATTTCAAATATTTAACCTCCATCAAAAGAGGCAAGAGTCCCATGTTCATATTCTTAAAAAAAGATTTGGCTGACCGAAGATTTCAGTTAACAATTATTCATTCTGATATCTTAAGTTTAACAATCATAATAAACAAAATCTAAATATGATATTTAATGTTATAAACATGACCCGGTGTAAATATTTATTCAGGCCAGATCATCTATTCCGTAAAAATAATTTGATTGTTTTCGGATAATTACTCAATAATTAACAACTTTTTTGTGTTCCGGATTCTTGAACAATAAGTCAATAATAATAGTATTTTTTTTCAAAAGTATAACAAAACAAGAACTCATAGCCTACAGTCCTACACACATACATTCAAAGATGTTGAGTAAGTGTGAGCATTCAGATTTACTTTATTAAGTTCTAGCGTTTGAATATATTTATTCTGTTAACAGACCACCATTTAAAATCCATAATTTTTCCAATATTTTTTATAAGGCAAAATTAGATATAACAAAAGTGCTGTTGTTCTTTATAAAAAAATCAAAAGTTTTTGTCACCAGTTTAGAACTTTAGATGTTTCGTGATCTTCCAGGTAAAAAAGCCACAGTTGTTTCTATTAATTTAATCTGCACGATTATAGTTGACGTAAGTACCATCGCAGATCTAAATCCTAACACCTGACAGTCAAACTTGAAGTTTTCTTTTTTTTTTTTAAAGAAATAGTAACATGTAGAATCTTCATGGATCTGGGTTGCTCAGGAAAAAGCTGTCCTCTTAGACTCTGATTAGAATCATTTTTTTTAACACGGGATTTAGTTTGATTAGAAATTTTTTTATCGCAACAAACGGATTTGATTGAAATTTCCATGTTATTATTATTTTTTTTTTTGATTTAAGCACCCTAAAAAGGCGCCTGCATCCATTACACATGCAAAAGAATTCTTACAAAAGAAAGTCACATAGCCAGTGACTTAGACCAAAGCAAAAGTAATAAAATTCCTAAGACTAAAAAGATCAATTAAGTCCGAACAAGTTTGCACGGTTACAACAAAAACCCAACACAGAAAAAGACATAAGCCAGAGAGCCAACTTAGTCCAGCAGATCTTCATCCTCTGCTAAAGTATTCTGTGCCGCACAAGCTGAACCTGATGCTCCAAACCTGTTTTTGTCCCTGTCCAAAGATAATAAAGACTTAAGATATTGTTATAGAGACTGGACGTATGAATACGATAGGCAATTCTGTCAGTTTGAAAAGTAAGCTTATTCCTAAAACGCCAAACTGCCCATAGAAAAGCTGCTATCAAAGTTTTAAAGAAGGAGCTATCATCTTTAGAGATACTACATCCAAGTCTCCATAAGTCAGTTAAGAGCTAGCATTAACTCTAATTCCTCTAGAATTGAATCTGTTAAACAAATCCCAAAAATTAAAGACTACTGGACAATACAGGAATATATGATTCACTGATTCCTGTGAACCACAGAAACAACAAAAATTTCCATGTTATTATAACCAATGAGAAATCAGTTTTAGTGTTGGTGCAAAAAATCAAATAATAAATTCGGATAGCACTAAAATATATAAAAATGAATAATAAAAAATAGTTTTATCCGAATCGCGTAAGGCGTTGTCCTTAAGCATATTATGTTTCAATGTGCAAGAAAAACTCCAGCCAAGATAATTCGAGTTAGTGCCACACCTCAGACCACGACCCTAGAAGTGACTGATATGAGCCTCCACCATATCCAGCATAATTTATAAGAATATTTAGAATTCGGAAACGGAACAAAATTAAAAGGAGATGAGGGGAAAAAAAGTTTATTGATCAGATTGCATTTTTCTATCTTACAATGGCCTGATCAAAATCCCATTCTTTAAACATGGTATTTCATTTCATTTCATTTCATTCGAAAATTCTTGATCAAAATAAACGAATTTAGTGTCATTTGATTGGAATTCCAATGTAATTAGATCTGACTAAATCCTGTAAAATTAATTGAAATGAAATCCCGCGTAAAAAATATCTTCCCAACGGGTTGCTTATATAATCATCAAATGACTATTATTATAGCTGGACTAAAAACAACATTAATATCATTTAATGTAATAAAAGACCACGTTCTTGTGAGATCAATACAAAATAACAAATTGATATAGGAAATTAATTACTGTCATCTGTAGTTTTGCCAATTCTGTCATCGCAAAATATAAAGTGAACATATACAACAAATAAGATGAACATATAGTTGATCTAAGTGAACACATACAGACAAATAAGTTCAAAGAAAATAAGTTGAATATGCATGTAAAATTCTGAACAATTGATGACAATACTTATTTTATTTGTAAGTGTTCACTTAGATCTTCTATATGATCACCTTGTTTGCTGTATATGTTCACTTTATATTTAGGCAAAACTGCAGATGACAGTTATCATTCCTGAATTGATATACGCAACGGATGCAATTTAAAATCAAGAGATAAATGCATTAGTGGACAACTATTTTTATAAACCGAAAAAAACAGATAAGAAATCAAAGGCGAGAATATTAATTTCAGAAAAGAATAAGGTTTAAATGTTCATCAATAAAAATTTTGAGTTTTACATTTTGTCTTTCGATTTTCGGAATGATAGAAGTCGATGAGGTTTGGGTTTTTGGTCCACATGTAGCTCTGAGATCAACTCGATTCACTGCTCAAGAGTCAAGATCAATATCCTTTTTTAATTAAAATATTTCTTAATATAATGACAATATTTCATTTACAGTATTTCAATGGGATAGTAGTAGGTATAATACGTGCAAATGTAATAAACTTGTCTCAAATGATACTGCCTCCACTGTCTACGTTGAAAAATAAATAAAACAAGGATGTGATTCATACAAAATCGACGAATTGTTTGATACTTTCGATTCCATTCCAAAAAAAAGTTATCAAAAAAGTAAAAAATAATAAAGAAGCCTTTGCCACGGCATCATTAAGAATAAGATGTCGCGTCAGATTTATACAACAACAACAACAACAACTAAGCCTTTTGTTCCAAACAAGTTGGGATAGGCTAGAAAGAAACCCAACAAGAGAACACATCCAAGAACAAAAAAAAAATACAAAACATAAAAATACTAATAGTAAGACTAGCCATACTAATAATAATACCTCTAATAATAATAGTAATAGTAGAAACCTAGACCTCGACCGTGACCTAATAGAGGGACCTACAAACCTATGACATCGCTCCTACCCCTAAGTTCCTACGTCATGGCTCCGGTACATGAATTGCTAACTTCCAAGCGCTCCTATTGATCGCCAACTCCTTGGAGACGTTCCATTCTTTAAGGTCTCTTTTCACCGCTTCTTCCCATGTCAATCTTGGTCTCCCTCTCCCCCTCCGGGTGTTCTCGAAATGATTAAGAATTCTGATACGTACCGGTGCCTCTGGAGGTCTGCGTTGGATATGTCCAAACCATCTCAAACGATGTTGGATCAACTTCTCCTCTATTGGTGCGACCCCAACCATATCTCGTATGTCATCATTTCTAATCTGATCTTTCCTCGTGTGACCGCAAATCCACCTCAACATACGCATCTCAGCTACACTCATCTTCTGGACATGTCGTCTTTTAGTAGCCCAACATTATGCGCCATACAACATCGCAGGTCTAATCGCTGTCCTGTAGAACTTGCCTTTTAGCTTCTGCGGGACTCGCGTCAGATTTATACAAAAAAAAAAAATATGTATGCCTAAGGTTTTAGATCCATTAAAATACCTATATCCATTATTCTTTTTTAATTCTTTTATTCTAAATATTTTTTATACAATTAATATAAATAATTTCAACCCGTGACAGGTTGGATAAGATAATGCAAAATAATGCCAACCCTCTCCAACACGGTTCATTAACACGCCTAAATCAAACTAACAAGCGGCATCAAACCAAACTAAAGCTAGCTAACTCGAACTCAAACTCAGTTCTCTTCCCAAATATTGATTGCATTTGCATAAGCTATCCTAAAACAAATTCCAAATGGAACACGCCCGGAGGACTCAACAACCTTCTTAAACCTTGCATGCCTAATAAACCTGACTTTGGACCAGTAGGATTCTTGCAAAATCAATTCCCTCAAAAAGGCAAAACATATATACAACAACAACAACTAAGCCTTTTGTCCCAAACAAGTTGGGTTAGGCCAGAAGAAAAATATATATATCAAAGAAAAAGAGGAAAGAAATGACCATGACTGGCTAGTCAATGATTAAATCATATTAAGCATATCAGGTTTTAACAGTCTCCAACACTATATCAAAACGGCCACTCACAAGCCATATTTACATTTCACTACTAGCGCATCCAATTTCACCTCTTTAGGCAGTTCCATGCACTTTTCTCCATGGCCTAAATTTCAAAAGGGTAAGATACATACAAAATGCCATATATTATTAGTTGTATAGCTGCTATATATATTACATGCACTGGATCTCCTCACAGACCATAGTCAGTAAATGGTCCACCAAATGGTGATCTGGTCATGGTGGTGGGGTTAAGCCTGGGAGGAGGGACAGCAGCGGGGCCCTGGTTAGGTTTCTTAGTAAGAAACTCATCACAGTCAGCACCTTTGACAGTGAACTCCATGAGGAGATCATCAAAGATCCTCTTCAGAGAGGCTTTGAAATTGTGAGAGGAGCTTTTGTCGCCTTCATCCACATCTTGGACCCCATCTCCAACAAGACAACCAACCTGGGCCCCCTCCATGTAGGCACGGCATGCAACAAGGATTTTGTTGCCATGTCTACGGAAATGCCCAGCCACAAAGTGCTCAAAATGCTGCCAAAATGAATATGTGTCATGCCATATGTTGAACAGGAAATTCATATGCAGATATTATTGGACATAAAGTCACTGTACTTTTCCCGATATTAAAAAAACGTAGTTTGCTTTAGTCCAATTTGTTGATGCCATATAAATTAATGATCAATGTATCCTAATTCGTCAGTCTGTGCATACATTTTGAAATTAGTTGACTTTTTTGTACTGGAGAATACAAAAAACATATCATATTTTGGGCTTTTACACCAGCCGCTTTCAAGTACTGAACTGAGTAAGGTCAGGTCACAAACCACTGACTGTACTGAACCAGACTGACAATCAGTATAGGATAATCAGAGTGGACCACACCAGCTGCCTTAATAGGTAAAGTTCTCCCAGGTCGGGTCCAAGTCCAAGTCAGGTTAACCACACATAATAGGACCTACTTCAGTTAAAAGCATCAGCATACTTTAAGGGGAAAAAATTATAATTTAAAACCTGTACCTTAGGTGCGCGGCGGAGGGAGTAGAGCATGGTTTTGCAACTGAGGAGGAAAGTGTTCTCATTGTAAGCGAGAGACTTCTGCTCACCGTAAGGGGTGTTCGCTTGGGCACTGTATCCAGGCTCATTGAAGTATGGCTTGGAGTTGAGAACCAGAGCTTGGATGGACACGAGGACTTGAAGCATGGTGGAGTTAGCCGGGTTCCACTTCTCACAACCACTACCCGACCAGGTGTTTAGTAGGCTTAGGCACACCTTCCCACAAGCATAAAGGTTCGGGTTCAACCGCAGACCCCCAGAGTGATAATGCACCATCTGAATATTCATATTATGTTAAATGCTTATGGTTCTGCTGCTTAAGAGGGTATTGATGTAGTTAATTACAGAACAGCGAGTATATACAGGCAGAGACTAAGGACAATCTAAAATTATAGATACGTTGGAAAGGCCATGTATCAAATTTGGTGCAATTCGAGGATATCTGGTAAGTAATCAAATTTTTCAAATTATTTGATTTTCTATATTGAGAATTGTTCTGCTGGCTGTCATAATTATCAAATATTTTCTTGTCAATACAACCTATCCCTTTTATAAAGAGTGTTTTTCCCCCCTACTACCCTTAAGAGAGAAGCCTAGTACCATGAACTTTGGAATCAGATAGAAGGTAACAATAAAAGAGGAAATTGTTTACCGGAGGCACGAAGGGATACGTGGGTGGGAAGTACACATCAAAGAAAAAGAGACCATCATGATAAGGTGTACCAGCTGGACCTATTATAACAGCCCTCAGAAGATCCATCCTATCCTCATAAATTCTAACAAATATGCTCTCTGAAAGAAAATGGAAAATGAGCAGGTATGTATATTAAATATTACAAAATGATCATCAAGTATATTTAAACCACATTGAATATACAGCAGAATAGTAAGATAAGTACTTTGATACATGCCTTCACATAGGATCATACGATGAAACATTATGAAAGTATTATTATGCAAGAAACATTGTTGGACTTCCAAGACCGGTAAATTCATACAAAATGTTAACTAACCCGGTAAATCTTTCTCAAGGAGCTTCCAGTCATTTTGAATCCTCCTCGTCCATTCTTTTGAAGGCTGATACAGGCAATTATGATGCAAGTATTAAAACCCAAAACAATATGTAAGATAAGGATGAAATTGATAATAGGCAGAAACAGGTAACTCCATAACATTTCAAGTTAAATGAACCAGGAAGTACGATCATTTTAGTGCAGCTACTGGTAATATCCAATGATCAATGAGCCATAGAAGGATTACTTAAGTGCAAACTTCATACTCAGAAGCCTAGTAGAGCTCCCAAAAGATTTTCTAATTAAGTTTACAAAATGGAAACTCAAAGACTAATAATCCAATCCACACTTGTGCTAGGTAACATATCAACCTAATCCAGTTCAGGAAGAGAACAATACTAACAAATTACCTTCTGAGAGGTCTTGAACTTGGACATGAAATAGTGGTCAGAGTAATCCCTCACAGTATCAAACTGCTTGAATCCCTTGTAGTTTATATCAATCTCATCATTGACCACCTTTGGTTGTTTGCTTCTGCTTCCACTTCCACTACCACTGGCACTGGCGAAACATTTCTGCAACCAAGGGGCTGATGCTCCTACCCCTGTCCAGCCATCAAACTTGGCCTCCAGATTAAAACTAGGCTCTGTATCCATCTCAGCATTTTCATACTCGAAGTCATCATAATCGTCCTCAAAGAAGTCATCATCTTTAAAATACTCATAATCTGCAAAATTGAAGTCTTGCAAACTAGGGACGGGAGTTTGTACAGAGGCTGTGTTGCCAGGTAAAGAGGCATTAGGGGTTGAACTGCTGGGGCCTGCAAAGAGACCAAAAGCATCCTGCAATTTGAGATAAGGTTGAGAATCAGTGAAGAAATTGAAATAACAGAATAATCAGGAACCCAACCAACGTTGGGGCCCCAAAAAGGTAAATAATAGCTAAGGCTTTAAAAGATTAGTAAAAGGCCTTATGAAGTTTTGGCATAAACTAAAGTTGGCACAGCTCATAGCAAGAACATACAGCAACATTATTGCTTATATTTACAACATAATTTCTGATATAAATTTTTAGTTTCCCATAGACAATATGCGAGTACGAAGACTTGGTCATGATGCATGTGGAGAAGTTCCTGTATCAAATGCATATTCTATATACAAAAAAGACTGATGAGCTTTCTACAATCAGTCTGTCGAATTTCAATATAACCCATCTTTGTTACTCATAAAATGCCTTTCCGCCACCGCTGTCTAGGACAGTTGGTAGTGGCATGTGCTTCTCCAATAGGAGGGCATGAGTTCGATCCCAGCTTGAAGCTGGTTGAGTGTGTGTGAGTGTGAGGCTATGGCCATCAATAAAAAAAAAAACAATAAAATGCCTTTCCTGCATAAGCATATTAACTACATTATTCCAATCTATTAGATTATTTTCTTTTACCATCTTATCAAACTTAATAAATAAAGGGCACTGTTTCTTGCGCAGTGTGCTGCCTCCTCATGCTTTACACGACAATATATCTCACTTTAACACCCTATAGTTTAGGCTGACAGCGTTTTGATTCTGTACCAGATTCTCAATTTCACTCCAGCCCCTCTCTCCACTTCTTCCCCAACAAAAGTCTCTCTTCCCCCCTCCTCCATGCATCTGACATTACTTTAATATGATTTGATTTCCCACAGTAGAAAAGTAAAGACTCATCTACTATTAAATTGGACGAACAATCCTTATTCTATTAAAAAAAGAAAAAACATAAAGCAAAATTTATGATAGGCTTAATCTGCCTTTTCTCTTCTGTTGCCTCATAAAACTGATATTGCTTTATTTCTTTTTTAAGTGTACTTTTATTAAAAAAATTCAAATTAGTACAACACTCCAATATTTGCAATATAGCATTTTTCATATTTGAAAGGAAATATACTTTATAATCATCATATGCATAACATTATTTACTTTTGAAAGATTAAAGAACATTTCTTTTTCTTTTATTTTGGGTACAAACTACAAAATACTATTGACTCCATTAATTTTGAAAGATAGAATAAAAATTACTATTCTTCAGCAACTTCAAACTACAGATTCTTTTCAATTAACCACCCTAGTTTCATCAATCAATAATAATACTGAAAGGCCATATAATCTGGCTACATTTAAAATTACTTAACTAATTCTCGCAAGTCAAATCAGGTTAAGGCAAATACTGTACTTACCTTTACAAATCTCAAAAACTGTGCATTTTCTCCGGGACTTGTAATAAACAACTATAGGGAGTTAGGGACACAGAATTCTTGAGACAAAAAAACATACCTTCAAATTCATTTGCCAGTCGATAGGGTGTTGAGATGCCACTGGTATTTTGCCAACTGGTGTTTTGCCAATATAATTAGGCCAGCTTAGTGGTTGCTTCTTTTTGTGATTAGGCAAGGTTTCTCCTAGTATCACAACTCCATCAGGATCATCATCTTCATCAATTTGAATTACATCATGAGGAATTACCTGCTTATGAAATAGCAAAAGTACCTTTAGAAGCTCATCCTTGATCACCTTTTAAGAATACCCAATAACCCCCTTTAACACATTCTTCTACATATATCGCATAATAAATTTAGAGAATATCTATTGTGCATACTAATCCAAACCCTTGGATCTAATTCAAGATGGCCAATCCAAACTGTCCAAAACGATCTCCCTACTAAAATTTCTTTGCCAACTGAATTTAACATTTTTTTAAAAATTTTAAGTATTTTTTTTCGTATTTTAAAAACTGCTATTTTTGAAGGATCCAGAAAAATTAGATAAACAATTTCTAAAATTTTTTAAAAAAATAGTAAAAGAAATATAAATTTTGGTTGGTAAGGACATTTCAATAGGGAGGTCATATTGGACGGTTTGGATTGGTCTTCTTGAAGCAGATCTAAGAATTTGGAATAGTATGCACCGGATCTCCAGGACATTAGTATGCACCACAGATATTCTCATAAATTTATGAATGTTATAAGAAAATTAACATCCTGGGTACTAACCATGTACCAGTCTGCTCATCATTGGCATCTCCCTCCTCACTAATGTTTAACAATTTATACATATCCATAACTTATATGTGAATGTGAATAATGTTACCTCCAACTGGTATATGTGGTTGTAACTAGACTGCAGATACTGCGAACAGTTCTAAGATTTTCATGTAAGAAAATACAGTACCAGCTAGCTAATTTAGTATTCTATACCTGATCAATCTAAACCTTGTCAAAATATATATATATTTTTTTGGATTTTATCTCCTTCATTTTTATTGCACAACCGTTATCTTCATGCTACAAACTATGAGAGATGAATAATAATCTTAAGATTCTGTAAGTAGGGTTTCAAGTTACCTGACTTCGCTTACGCTTCTGATTGTTAGAGCTCCATGGAGTGGAAGAAGTAACCTCAATTATATCAGGATCGGAATATGACAATGTTCCAGGAAAGCGATTCATCCTAGAAGAAGAACCATTAGACGGAAAACAAACATGTTAAAACCCAAGTTTTAAGTTTACTTAGAAAAAAGAATGTGAAGAAATCAACTAACTCCAATTGCTATGGTTTCAGTTGAAAATTTCAAAGAACAATATTGGAATCCCATTGCCCTAGTCAATTGTAGCATGCATCTAATGTTGCATTCAAACAGCAAGCTTAACCGTAACATGCAAGAACTCTCAGGTGGAAATGCCGTCATGGTCCCTTCTGAAACTTTTCTCCTTTTAAGGGCAATTCAGAAATTGATTTTTGATATAAAAAATTGCAATAGAGGCAGATAATCCCCAATTTTTTATATTTAGCAACTGAATAATTTATTAGAACAAAATTAATTATTTAATATATTGGCACATAAAATCAGGTAAAGATTCCCCTTTCCTGATAGTCCAAACTGATCAAAATTCCATAAAAAGGAAGGAAAAAAAACGGAATAACTAGTGAAACAGAACTTGACCAATACACTGAACCAGCCTGATTCTAGTAATTTATCCTTTTTATTTTTCACTTATAACTAGAAAAGACTCGTGGTTGGCTACTTGCAAAGACAAAATTGAACTAAAGTATTAGAATAAAACACTGTGAGAGAGAGATTGTGGTGAGAAATCGGCTCACTTGGAAGAGTGGGAGAACCAGTTGGAGGTGGCGCCGGGGTCCATGGATGCAATTCAATGTCGACGATCGTACGGAACTAGGGTTAGGGTTTGGAAGTTGATCGGAGGAGAGAGTGAAAGAGAAGAGAAGAGAGAAATGAGAGAAAATAAATAAATTTAGGAAATAGCAAAGGTCACACTGATTTCAAAAAGCACCTTTCCTTTTCTTCATATTATTATTATTATTATATGGATGGATGGATAGATATCTGTATCCTCGACAACGGTGGAATGATTCAGCATAGATCGAACGGATAATATCTGCTTAAAGTTTACGTCACCATCGGATTCGCGCCATCAAAATCCCTTGCAAAATCGAACGGCTGAGGTGCGCTGACGTGTTCTGCGCTGACGATGCGGGCCTTCACGGATGTTACGTCGTATGAAAGAAGCAAAAAAGAGGATTTGATCGTTTCTGACGGACGGACTGCAGCATATGGTGTGGCTATATGTATTTCTAACTAGTGCATCTTTGTTTCTACCAAGTAATTCAAAATAGAAATAAGAAATTCTTATAATAACTTGAAATGGCATGGCCCAATGATGGAACTCCACTCCATATGATTCGAAAAGCGCCTTACTTTTTTGATAATATTTTCGTGATATTTTTTTTTTCATAATCTCTCTTTCTATTTTTTAGTTGTAGTTCATTTGCATCACACATTTTTGTGCTGGCATAGTTTTTAGACATTGCAAGTTCCGAAATTATTTTATATAAAAATTTATACTAAAAAAATTTTAATATACAGAATTATTATTTTTTTTTAATAAGAAGAAAGTTCCAACGCGTTTCAGAAGCGAGTATTCGAATTCACTCCGTACGCGTTTATAAAACGCGCTCCAGGGCTTTCAACGCGTTTTATAAACGCGTACGAAGGAGAGATGCTGTCCACTTTCCTCTCGTTTGTCAGAGCTTCGTACGCGTTTATAAAACGCGTTGAAAGCTCTTGAGCGCACTTTATAAACGCGTTCGAAGGTGTATTATTTATTTTTTAGGAAAAAAAGTACAAGCATGCTCTGATAAAGACTGCAAAAGACATGACAAGATTTGATTTTACAATGTCATCTTTGAACTACTGAAATTATTTATAAAAGCAGCCATTGTTGAATTAGAATTCACCTATGTTACCTGGGTGCGGGTGCGGGTATCGTGTCGGATACGATGCGGGTGCGGGGATACGACATTTTTCAAAAAACTCGGATACGGCTGTATATATAAAATAATATAAATAATATATTTTTTAATTAAAAAATAATTTATTTATATTACTAATATATAATGTTCTTAACATTATATTATAATCTTTTAATTTATATTGACAAATTTAATAGTTAATAATATTACGTTAATAATGTAATATTATTGGTTTAATGCATTATATTAACATGCCAACTATGACATTTTTATGTCACTTAAAAATTATATAAATTATCTTTGAAATAAAAAAATTTACACTCTCAAATTCCTTATATTTTTGTGAGCATGCAGATAAATTTTTATGCAAAAATGTGTTTTAGAAAACTTCCAAACAATTAAGAAACAAAATATAATTTTCTGAAAAAAAATCAGAAATGGATATATCCATTTGGGCGCAATTGAGATGGTAAAGAAAAGGGGGTTGTTGGCTTGTCCGGTTTTGAAGCTTCACCTTAGTCCCACAGTGAAAAACTAACTATTCTAATAACCATATATATAGGCCGGGTTTAGATGCTGAATAGAAATGTTGCGTTCTATCTTTGTGGCTGTCTGTGTGTGTAACACGTGGCATGTTAGTAACACGTGGCATCATATGAGTGGTTGATACGCGTATCCATACGAATTGTGGACCGTATCTGGGTGGTCAAATAAATTAAAATATTCAGATACGCCACGTGGCCTATCCGGTGCGTATCGCACACGAATCGCAAGCGTATCCGCGTCAGATACGTGTCCGACACGAGATACGCGTTGAAATTAGCGTATCTGGATAACATAGGAATTCACAAACACCCACTACTTCCTTCTTGTTAAAACCTTCAGTACAATGGACAAAGGAAATAGTTCTAACTTAAATAATGATTAAATAATGATGTTCCAAACTATCGAAGAGCAACCCGCATTGAGTATTCTCTTGTTATCGCATTTTGAAATACAACATCCATGAAGACACGACTGAAGAGGGAGACGTGCTCGAGTTAAAAATACACTACCAATGGCACATTAATGGTGGGCCGGAAAGGGAACAGAAGGAGTACCAGGAGCGGCGATGGCGGGAACACGAAAAGAATCTGAACCGAGAAAGGCGATATGACTGGTACAAAAAATATTACACAGAACCTCAACCCATCCCCCAACAACAACCGAAACCCTACCTCTCGTGTGAACCAACTCACTGGACCGTTTACGAGAAAATATATAACTTTAATGGAGACCACACAGTGACCTGTACAATGTGCGCTCAAGTTTTCAATTACAAAGAAAACATATTGCGTGACCACTACCATTAGCACAAACGTCACGACGAGAATGAACAAAGAGCTCGGGACATAGAGACGCAGAGGATTATTAAAGAAAGAAATGAAGAAATGGATCGTAAACAAAAAATTAGAGAAGAAGAGGCAAGGAAAAAAAGGCTCAAAAAATCAAAGCAAAAATTGAGAGAAATGAATAAGAGGGATGAACTTCGACAAATTGCGACAAGCCGAATGGCAGAGATAGAAAAAGAAAAAATCGAAGCGGCTTTTTGGAACGAAACCGCTCAATTCGTTGACAACAGTGTTCCGAGTAATCAACAAGAAGATGATGCTGCTTTTTGGAACGAAGTCGCTCAGTTCGCTGACAACACTGGTGCGAGTAATCAACAACAACCGAATGATGAATATGAGCAACCATGGTGGGATGGAATTCTACAACATGTAGATAGTCAAAATCTCTAAATATTTATATCATTGTAATATTTATGTGTTTTATTATTATGGTTGTTAATGTAATTTAGTTGGAATTGTTAATGCAAAATTTTATTTTTATGGTTGTTTTTTAATTTCCTTTATTTTTTTGTAGTGCTTTGCACTATAAGTTGTGGTTTTAATGTGTTGACGTTCAATGGATAAAAGTTGTTGTTTGGAGTATTTTATTTATTGGCGTTTCAATACATAAACGTTTATGTTTCAAGTAGTGCTTTGCACTCCGAAATTCCAAGTCATAATAATACACAAGTCAATCATCACAAGTCATAATAAACAATCCAATAAATACACAAGTCAATCATAAGTCATAAACGAAAAATAGTCAATCAACATCAGTAATACACAAGTCAATCACAAGTCCATAAACGAAAAATAAACGATCCGTCCATCATCAGTCCATAAACAAAAAAGAACTGTAATCATCAGTCCATCATCATAACTAACGCCGCCGCCTCCTCCTAGGTCCTGAAGGTGAAAATCTGTCAATCACCCTCACCACACGCCTATCTCGCATGCCCGGGGCAGTAACATATCCCGAGTCAGTGGAGTCCGTATCCCCATCGTCCTCCTCCTGGCGGTCCTCCTGCTGGTCTTGCGGAGCCTCCTGCTGTATGGGCCCAAACTCAACAGGCTGCCCAGCATACTGAGGAGTCGCTATTGGGACATAATCACCCTCCTCATCTCCGGCCGTCCGCAGTAAAGTGCTGAACGAGTCTGTCCCTCCCATACTACCCAACGGAGTGCCAAATGATGGAATAGAAGAAGGCGTAGGCACTGACGGAACAGTAAATGGAGAACATTAAATGCAGGAAAAGAGGAAGGCATACCAAATGGTGCAAAGGAGTACGGTGGAGGATCCTGAGGCTGGAAAATGCCAGTGGGATCCTGAGAAATGCCAGCAAACTTTGAGGTCGATGCTGATACACTATGCATGAATGGAGTAGGACCTGAGGCTGGAAACTGAGTAGGAAAGAACGTGCGTGGTCCTAAAATATCATCTAATCGCCCGGTATTCAGTCGACCATCCTATAATATTAAAAAAAAAAATAATGTCAATATAAATAAATTAGTATCTAAAATTGAAACTTGCATATGAACGAATACTAACCGCATGCATCAGATCCTCCGCCTGAAGGTCTGTGGGTACAGTCGGACGTGCAGAAGAAGACTCGTCCCCAGAATCTGGTATGTCCTCAATATTTGTTGGAAGTCCTCGCTGCTCCAACAAATCCTCCAACCTGTAATTTATAAATTATTGAATTTAAAATGCAAAAAACGCAATCAAAAAATTAAATTATTTAAAATTACCTCAAAGGGATGGAAGCATCATGCAACTGCGAACGATAGTTGGCGAGAATTGCCTTTCCCACCCTTCTGCACCCCTTCTTCACAACCAGTCCCAATGCATAAAGTGCATTCTTCAGCGCAGAGTTGCCCTGCAATTTACGATAATAATGACATATTGCACAATTCCATTTACCAATCATACATTCCATATTTAAAAAATTAAGATGTACCGTATTGCGAAGTCTGGACCCCATGTTTGTGTACTGCCTCTGAGCAAGAGGCAGCAGCTGAGTGCGCTGGAGACGTGACTCGGCATCCTCTCGTGGCGTGGGTCTCTCGGAGGCACCGTATCGCCAAAACCATCGGAAGTACCACAGCGTATCAGTAGCACTCCAGGATCGAGTCTCCAGCTGGCGTGCCTGTAATGCCTCGTCAGTCCACTCAGCATGTGCACTCGCAAAAATAGTAGCAAAATCTGGGCGATCTCGATAGGTACCGTGCTGGAAACCCAGCAGGTTCTGTGTCACGTCCCAACTCTGTTAAAATAAACACGTTAGTTCTTTACTCTAATTAAATTGAAGTTGATCGTATGATAAATCGGAAAAATATAGCAAACGTACCACAGGTAGTGGAGGAGGAGTAAACTGGTACAGTCCAAACTGATGCCTACAACGGTCGGGGTAGTAGTAGGCAACAATGTGGTAAAAAATCAGCGACAACCGAACATGCTCCGCTATGGAACCCTCCTGTGCTACCCGTGGCATGACAGCCCTGTCGAGTACGTACAGAAACCAGTTGACGTCTTCAACGTTCAACACGGCTAGGTAGTCCCGTGCGTTCTCCACTGCCCCGCGGTGCTGGCTCCGTGAGAAAGACCGAGCTTCGCCCCATTTCCTGAAAATTTTGAAGGTTAGGATTGATGTGTTGTAATTTGCATAAAATTATTGAAAAATTATTATAAATTATTACCTGCCAAACGACACACATGAATCTAGGTCAGGGTGTCCTAATCCACCGATAGGAGCAACCTCTGGGCGACAAACAGGGAGGTATGACCATGCCCAAAACAATAGTAGCATCCAAGGTCCCGTCACAACCTTGAAACGCATGGAGGCACGGTCCAGAGCACGATATAGACAAGCAAGCGTGGCACCTCCCCAATTGAAGTCCGGAACTTCATTCAAATTGCCCTGCATTTAAATTAAACAACGCATTGAAAAAAAAATAATTTCAACATTGAAAATAACAAAATTAAATTGCAACATTGAATAATAATTTCAACATTTCAACATTTTTTTTTCTTTTTTGTCATTGGTAATTTCTTTATCTTCGATACTAACTGATGTATTAATATGTTTTAACAAAAGTATCTTTGCTTAAAAATTAGACTGTTAACGAAATTATAAAAATATAAAATATTATGTGTCAGCTTCATTATGAAAATATTGAATTTGTAACATTGAATTCTACTATTTTCGTAAACAAATAAAAATATTATTTAAGTTAAGAAAATTATACCGATACGAGCTCTAAAAAGTATGCTGGGACGGAATTCTGAGAAATATCGGGAAACATCAACGTCACAAATAGCTCTAGAGCCACTGCACGCGTGTATCGGTCTAACTCCTCACCAGGAGCATCTGCCTGTGGCGCCATCCCGCAATTTTGCCGCAACCATTTCAACTTGATGTTGTTGCCCACAACAACATTGCCCCTGCATTGTACAAATTTAAAATAATCAATACAAGTAAGTAATGCATATATTGAATATGCAAAATCAATATTGCATTCTTATTTTTTTCACTTACTCCCTGCTACTCCTTTCTCGGTGCCACTCTCCCAAATCTTCATGAGGATAAAGATTTGCACGAATCTTTTCCTCCCAGGGCCCTCTCGTATTCGATCTAACTGGAATGCCCGTCGAGCGCAAACCATATAAGAAGGCAACATCCTGGTAACAATTACAAAATACGTTAAATTCATGTCATGTAAATATTGCAATTTGTGTCATGTTAATATTACGAAAATTAATATTCAAATTTGAATTTTAAATATAAAGTTTAAATTAATGTTAGAATTAATTGTGAAAATTAATACGAAAATTATATGTTAGAATTAATTGTGAAAATGTTAATATTACGAAAATTATATGTTAGAATTAATTTTCACATGTAAATATTGCAATTTGTGTCATGTTAATATTACGAAAATTATAAAGTTTAAATTAATGTTAGAATTAATTGTGAAAATTAATACGAAAATTATATGTTAGAATTAATTGTGAAAATTAATAGGAAAATTATATTAAAAAAAATTAATATCAAGTTTAAATAAATTACCTGTAGAGTAACGGTCATCTCTCCAACGGGAAAATGGAAAGTATGCGTCTCCGGACGCCAAAACTCGACCATTGCCTTCAGTAATGGCATGTCGATGTTGACATGCTTCACCTTCATAATGTGACTGAGCCCCAGTTTGATCAGCCTTCCCTCAATCCGATCGTCCACCTTAATTGTTCGCTTGTGCGATCTCAACTCCAAATGTTTTTCACGCTGCAATTTTTAATACAATTTTTAAGCATTTAAAAGCATTTAAAATAAATACAATTTATTACATTGAACATAAAAATATTATAAGCAAGCATTTACAATAAATACAATTTATAATACAATTTATAATAAGCATTTTCGATTAATTTTTTACTACAAATTATAATAAACATTTAATACAATTTATAAGTCTATTAAGAAATCTAAATTATTAAATCAAAAAAATATAAATTAACATAAAACAATCTATTACCTCCTCAAAAGACAAACCAACGAGATGCTCGTTATCCGTAACAAACAAAACCTGTTGGTTTTCTGCGTTGGCCGGTTGCACAGGTGGAATGACATTTTGCGCGCTCGGACGGGCTGCGCGACGCCTACGTCTTTTTGGCCGAGGCTGGGTGGAGGCTGCTTCGGTGGGGGGTGCTTCGGTGGGAGGTGGTGAAGCACCAGAAGGACCAGCCTCATCTTCTGCTGAACTCATCTGATTCAAATAATATAAGAACAACAATTTAAAACAACAATGAATTTAATAATTTTTTAGCTAATTGGACAAAAAACGAACAAAACCAAAATTATTTTTCTATGTAATTGACATTTTTACAATAATTACTTTTGCATACAATTTCCACTAATTCCATACAATTTACTAAAATTTCGACTAATTTCCATTCAATTTGCATACAGATTACAGTAATTTGACAATAAATTCCTACACAATTTCCATAGAAATTCCACTAAATTCCGTAAAAATTCAATGAACATTTTACTAAAATGTCCAATAATATTTCCAATAATTCCATACAATTTACGTTACTAAAATTGTGTACTCACTTTATTAAAATGTCCAATTTCCAAACAAATTACATATAAATTTCCATACAAATTCCATGAACATTTTACTAAAATGTCCAATTATATCCACAAATTTTACTAATAATGACCACAATTTCAATAATAATCCACAAATTTTACTAATAATTACCACAATTTCAATAATAATCCACAATAATAATCCACTAATTTCCACAATTTCAATAATATCCATAATTTTCAGTAAATGCAAAATCAAAACCTCGATATCGGCGTACGTTGTCTTTCGAACTCCTCTTCTCTTCGCACGGCAACCACCTTCGCACGGCAACCTCTTTTCTCCCTTCTCTTCTCTCTTTCTCCGGCCGCAACTTTCTTTCTCTTCTTTTCTTCTTCCTTCTCTTCTCTCTTCTCCCTTCTCTTCTCTCTTCTTCCTTCTCTTCTCCCTTCTCTTCTCTTCTCTCTTTTTTTCTTTTTCTCTTCTCTGGACTGACTGAAGCGACGAAGAAAGAAAAAAAAAACGGTCAGAACTGGTTTTCGAAAAATTACCACCTTCCTACGCGTTTATAAAACGCGCTCCAGGGCTCCGAACGCGTTTTATAATTTATAAACGCGTACGAAGGTGTCAGCTCCTCAAAAGGCGTAACTGAAGAGGCGAACTTATCTCTCCCTCGTACGAGTTTATAAAACGCGTTCGGAGTCTTGGAGCGCGTTTTATAAACGTGTACGGAGGGAAATTGCTAAACGCTCTTCTAAAACGCGTTGGAACTTTCTTCTTATTAAAAAAAAAATTAATAATTCTGTATATTAAAATTTTTTGTGTCTAAATTTTTATATTAATTAATTTCGGTTGCAAGTTAAACTCGATAAGTATAAATACGAAATTAAGTATCTAGAATAATAATCAATAATTAAGAAATTTATGAAGCTGAAAATTTAATTTCCGATCCTAACTACTGAAAAAAAAAATTATTATTCCACTAAAATGTGAACTTTTCCAATTTTTCGGCACAAGAGAGGAGTTAAATCTCTGCTTTTGAAGGATTGGACTTTCAAAATCACGACCATTAATTCCTTTGTTTTATCATGTTAGTTAAAATCGAGTATGGGTCACAATTTGAAAGTTTGAAACCCCAAACCTCGTGTGAATCTCGAAATGTGTTTATTTCTTTTCCTGGAGATGAATTGGCATTTTAAATTTAGTAAATAAATCGATTTCCACCAGACCACCACATAACAAACACTTTTATTTTAATTTTCTTTTTCTAGCTTGTAATGCAACTTTTTTGTTGCAAAATGCTAGGTGGCAATTGCTAAA
>JAMFTS010001718.1:7500-25945 GCA_028095005.1 Rhynchospora pubera
TATCTTAAAAATCGAAGAGAAATGAAAATGATAATTCGCATTGTACAAACTTTTTGTAGTAAAACTACAAAATCGGTCGTCGTATTCGGACTTTATTTTGGATTTTTAAGCGCATTCTCGATAGGACCCTCTTTTTTCTTTCTTATTAAAACTCGTGTTATGGAAGAAGGGAGCGAGAGGAATGTTGCGTCGACAACTGGTTTTCTTGTCGGGCAACTTATAATGCTCGTATCAGTTTATTATTTCCCTCTGCATCTAGCATTGAGTCAGGCTCATACAATAACTATGCTAGTTGCTTTATATGTTTTGTTTCATTTCGCATCGTATAATGACGAGGACTTTTTGGATTATGAATATGGACTAACTACCCGAAATTCCATACGTAATTTCGGTATTCAATGTGTATTCCTGAGTAATGTGATTTTTCAATTATTAAATCATTTTGTTTTACCAAGCGCAACGTTGGCTAGATTAGCCAACATTTATATGTTTCGATGTAACAACAAAATGTTGTTCATCATAAGCAGTTTTGGTGCTTGGTTCATTGCTCAAATTTTCTTCATAAAATGGCTTGGATTGGTATTATTCTGGGTACGGCAAACTTATTTTTATTTTTATAAATCAACGAACTACAAGGGTCTTGTGTTGCATTGGAAGTACACTCTCATGGATTGGACATATATATCTTCTATGGAAGAAGTCTTCCGTATTTTCTCTTTTGTCATCTGTATCTTCTATTTAGGTAGCGTTCCATATCCTTTGGTCAATCAGAAACGGAGAAACAAAAAAGCCGAAACACTAGAAAAAATAAAGCAGATGAAAGAGCAAAATCAAGAAAGGCAGGAAAAAAGAAATGGAAAAACAAGTTCCAAAACGAAGAATACTCAATTAGTTAGAAATCAAGAAGAGCAGGAAAAGACTAAATTCGCGTTTACAAGAATATTAGTTACTAATCTTTTTGATTCTAGACGATGGAATCGTCCATTACGATATATCCAAAACCAAAAAAATCGATTGTACGAGCGTGCTGTACAAGACATTCCTGTACAAAATGAAATGGGGCAATATTATTTTGGTACATGTCTAAGTGATGGGAAGAAAAGAATATCTTTTACATATAGACATGGTTTCAAGGAGTATTTGGACACGCTAGTAAAACAACTAGCTTTAATCAATTCTTTTTGGTTTTCGGATCCGAAAACAAAGAAATTAAGAATAGTAAATGCATTAAGAAAATTATCTGAATTAAAAAGATTAAAAAAATTCTCTAAATCTAAGAAATATTTATATTATAAATGGATTTATAGAAATGAAAAAAAAAAGTACAACTTAATCAATGAATTAAGAAGTCGAATCAAAGTTCTAGAAGAGAAAGAGGGATTTCTTGCTCTAGATATCCTCGAAAAAAGAGCCAGATTATGTAATGATGAAAATGAAGAACTATGCTTTTCTAAACGGAAGGATCCCCTTTTGAAGGGATCAAATCGTAGGATATCAGAAAGAGCGCCTCTGAAACACATAGGAAATCCATTTACTATAGCTGATCTGACACAACAAATGAAAAAATTCGAAAAAAAAAAAAGAGAAGATCACGAAGACAGTCATAAAAAACTATATGAAAAATTGAAATCTAAAAAGGCGCTTATTAATCCCGTAATCCAACTATTTCCATCATTGAGTGCAGTCCTTATGGATGCCCACGATCACTTACGTTGGATGGAACGAGTACACCGCAGTCCACAAACCCTGTTGTACACAATAATTGTGGCTGATCCAACTACTAAAAAAGTTCTAAAAAAGCCAAAAAAGGGAAGGAACTTTTTTAATTTTTTTCAAAAAGATTTCCAGGAAATCAAGAAAGATCTTCCTCGATTGCTAAGTGGCTTTATGGACGACCTGCAAGTGAGGGAAGAACGGCCAGAAAAAGAAGACAGTGAAGCTCAGGAAAAATATGGGGAAGAAGGGGAAAAACAAAAAAAAGACGAGGAAAGGGAAAGGGAAAAACAAGTATTCGCGCAAATTTATTTGCGCAAATTCAGAGACATTCTCCTTTATGTAATGGATGATAGTGATGTGGCTCTGCAGGGGAAGAAGAAATCCGATGAGCAGAAGGAAGAAGATGAGAAGAAGGAATCCAATGAGAAGAAGGAAGAAGATGAGAAGAAGGAATCCAATGAGAAGAAGGAAGAAGATGAGAAGAAGAAATCTGATGAGAAGAAGAAATCAGATGAGCAGAAGGAAGAAGATGAGGAGGACGAATGGCCGCAATCAAGAAATATAGTTTTGGTACATTACTCGCAAGTACCGGATTATTATCGAGGTGCAATCAAAGGAAGCATGCGTGGTCTAAAACGTAAAACAGTTATTTGGGACTTGTATCAACCACATCCACATTCCCCGCTTTTTTTTGATCGAGTAGAAAACAAGCTTTTTTCTTTTTTTCGAAAAATCTTTTTTTTTGTTTTTGGTATCTTTTTGAAAATCTTTTCAAAGATTTTTTTCATTCTTAGGAATTCGGTGGGGAGAAAACAAGAACGGAAAATCTTGCAAGAGGAAAAGATAAAGGAAATCGATTTGGTAGAGAAAAGGAAAAACAGCAAGATGAGAAGAAAAGAGAGCGAAGAAGAACGACGTCGATCCATAGCAGAAACTTGGGATGCAGATGAGTTCACTCAACAAATGAGAGGTTTGCTTTTATTAACCCACTCTTTTCTTAGAAAAAAAATTGTATTACCTTCTTTGATAATAGCTAAAAATCTTGGCCGGATGGTTTTATTCCAATCATCCGAATGGGATGAGGATTTCAAGGAATGGGAGAAAGAAATGCATGTTAAATGTATTTATAATGGTGTTGCATTATCAGAAACAGAATTTCCCATGAATTGGTTAAATGATGGTATTCAGATCAAGATTCTATTTCCTTTTCGTTTGAAACCTTGGCGAAGTAGAAAAGAAAAAGTAAGAAAATCAACTTTTTTAACAGTTTTTGGAAGAGAAACACGCGTACCTTTTGGGTCTCCCCAAAGGCAACGTTCCTTTTTTCAACCCATTTTTAAAGAACTTTTAAAAAAAATGAGAGAAGTGAAAAAGAAATCTTTTCTACTTTTCGAAGTTTTCGAAGGAAAAAAAAGAAAAGTATATGAACCGACTGAAAATGGAAAAGATTCCAAAATCAATAAGAATATTATTCATGAACCCACCATTGAAATCCCATCCATGAATTTGACAATTGAGTCAGTAATAGAAATACAAATGCAAAATTGGTCTGATGGAACAATCAGAATCAGAAATGAAATAGAACAAATCACAAAAGAAAAGAACAAAATACTTCTCATTTGTGATGATAAAAGACCGGAATCACAGAAACCTATTTGGAAGATATTTCAAAGAAATACTATTCGATTAATACGCAAATCAGGTTATTTTCTCAAATATTTCATTGAAAAAACATCCATAAATATCTTGCTATGGATGATTAACAACCTTCCTAGGACTAGGAAAAATTCGCAACTTTTCTTTGAATCAATAAAAAAAAAAATGAAGAAATTCATTTACAAGAATAAAACAAATCAAAAAGGGAAGAAGGAAAGAGATCAAAATACAATGAACTTTTTTTGGACTCAAAAAAAGAATCATTCAAAAATGGATTATGACTTATCTTCCTTGTCCCAAGAATATGTATTTTACAAATTATCACAAAGCCCATTCCTTAACAAATATCACTTTAGTTCTTTACTTCAATATAAGGAAAAGGAAACCTATCCTTTTATTAAGGATCAAATGAAAGATTATTATCGAGGGATATTTAATTCCAAATCAAGTCATAAGAAAATGACTAAGAGTCAATTGTGGAAAAACTGGTTAAGGGGTCATTATCAATACAATTTATCTCAGACCAAATGGTCCCAATTAGAACCGCAAGAATGGCGAAATCGAATGAATCAACATTGTATGATTCCAAATAAAGACTCAATGCCATTTGATTCCTATGGATTTGATTCATTCCTTAGTCTAAAAGAAAAATTAAAAAAAAACTACAGATATGATCTTTTAGCAAATATATATATGAACTATGGGGATAAAGATAAAAAGAACTTATCTATTTCTCGATTTGTCAGTCTAGCTATTAGTGATCATCTAGAAGATTTAGAAAGTTTTTCTTATCCATGGAAAAATCAAGATAGAAAATATTTTGATTGTCGAATTCTCCTTACAAAAAAGAGCGATATAGATACCTATACTAATAACAATAAACTGTGGGTCAATCCACTGATAGGTGGTTATCAAAATACTAAGACTGAAGAAGAAAGAATCCAAAACAATTTGACCAAAAAATATATGGTCCAAAAAGAAGATTCGGATCAAAAAAAAGATCAAAAAAAAGATCAAAAAAAAGATCAAAAAAAAGATCAAAAAGAAGGTAAAAAAGAAGATCAAAAAGAAGGTAAAAAAGAAGGTAAAAAAAAAGATTCGGATCAAAAAGAAGGTAAAAAAGAAGATTCGGATCAAAAAGAAGATCAAGAAGAAGATTCAGATCAAGAAGAAGATTCGGATCAAAAAAAAAATCAAAAAGAAGATTTTTTGGATTGGAAGAAAATGAATAAAGAATGGAAAAAAAGGAATGAAGAAACGGTTTTTGGATTCCATATAGGATCTCATTGGTTCTTCCAGAATTGGTACTACTTTTAAATGAATATAAAAAGAAACCATGGATTACGCCAATCAAATTCCTTCTTTTTGATTTGGATCCTCGTAAAGATCCAAAAAATAAAGATCCAAAAAATAAAGATCCAAAAAATAAAGATCCAAAAAATAAAGATCCAAAAGACGGCAAAAAAACGGAAGACGAAGCTATGCAGGAAGCTATTAACGCGGGAAAAATTTTTAATGTCAAAAAAACAAATAAGTCAGAACAAGATTTTATAGTACAAGTGCGTTATGAACCAGAACCGGGAAGTGAAGAAAAAAAGAAAAAGAAGATAATCAGAGGATTAAATGACATGCAAGAATTTGATTTCTTGATCAAAAAATCTTTCCTTTACCAATTAAGATTGGATACCCCCGAAACCAAGAAAAAAATAAAAAGTGGGATAGACGAGAGCTATCACCTGCTTAGACTGTTCAAAGACTATCTGCAAAAAAAGGAAAAGGGGATTCCTATACCTCGTAGAAGAGATCCACAACAAGTAAGTACCAAATTGATCGAGAAAGGCGAGATAGATTTGGAACTAATGGAAATGTTAACAGAGAAAAGTGACAGTGTCCCCTCTTTGTTAGAAAATCAATATCTGAAATTCGACGAATTTCGTCTATGTCAGAAAATAGACGGGAAATCCATTTTATATCAAATGAAAGTATCAATATCTCATTGTTCAATGAAAATGAGCATCAAAGTCAGGACTTCCTTCGTCCTGAAGATATTCTATCTTCTAGGCGTTGTCGAGAATTGCGAATTTTAAGTTCTTTCAATTACCCTAATTGGAATGTTAGGGATAGAAAGCGATCCGATGGAAAGAAAAAAAAAAAAAAAGAAAACAAAAAAAAAACTCTAGCCAATTATTCAATGTTTTCAATGAGAAGGAACTAAATACAGATCCCAATGAATTCGTGAAATGCAAATCTTTTCTTTGGCCAAATTTCCGATTCGAAGATTTATTATGTATGAATCGCTATTGGTTTAATACCAATAATGGAAGTCGTTTCAGTATGTTAAGGATACGTATGTATCCAAAATCTAGAATTCGAAAATAGTGTATTTCCTATACCAACATAGGAATCAAGAAATTAGCAGAGTTCTTCAATTGTCGTTAAAGACATTTTTCCTTAATACAGAAATGGATTATCTCCTGCTATCCAAATCAAATCTTCCATTTGATTTGGATAGAATAACAAAGTAGTATATGAATAAATCCAAAACTAGATTCAAATAACTGGCATAATCCTGATTTTTTGATTTTTCCTGATCGGAAAAATCATCCTGAAAAAGAAAAAAGATAGAAAAATTTGTTATTTATGGTCCAAAATTCATCCACTCCCATTATTCCACAAGAAGAAAACAAAGGTTCTGTTGAATTTCAAGTATTCAGTTTCACCAATAAGATACAGAGGCTTACTTCCATTTCGAATTGCACAAAAAAGATTTTGTATCGAAAGGGCTCTACGAAAAATTCTGGAAAACGCCGACGGTTGCTGGCTTATTTGTCAAAGAAAAATCAAGTACGTTATAATAAATTAATGGATCAATTGAATATTCGGGAACCACAAACTCGTTAATTTCATCGTTTGAATTTTTGGAATTTAGTAGTATTCGATTTTTCATTTTGATGAGCCTCGACTTTGAGGAATTCATGGAATAATGAATTCAGGAAGAAAAGATATGACTGGAAAAGTTATGACTGTACCGGTTACAGAAAAGATCTCATGATAGTCAATATGGGTCCTCACCACCCATCAATGCATGGTGTTCTTCGATTGATCCTACTCTCATGGTGAAGATGTTATTGATTGTGAACCATATTGGGCTATTTACACAGAGGAATGAAAAAATAGCGGAAAACCGAACAATTCTACAATATCTACCTTATGTAACACGGTGGGATTATTTAGCTACTATGTTCACAGAGGCAATAACGGTAAATGCACCAGAAAAATTGGAAAATGTTCAAGTACCTCAAAGAGCTAGCTATATCAGAGTTATTATGCTGGAATTGAGCCGTATAGCTTCTCATTTGTTATGGCTTGGACCTTTTATGGCAGATATCGGTGCACAGACTCCTTTCTTTTATATTTTCAGAGAGAGAGAATTGATATACAATCTATTCGAAGCCGCCACAGGTATGCGAATGATGCATAATTATTTCCGTATCGGGGGGTAGCTGCGGATCTACCTTATGGGTGGATAGAGAAATGTTTCGATTTCTGCGATTATTTCTTAACAGGAGTTGTTGAATATCAAAACTTATTACCGGAATCCATTTTTTTGGAACGAGTGGAAGGAGTGGGTATTATTGGTGGAGAAGAAGCAGTAAATTGGGGTTTATCGGGCCAATGTTACGAGCTTCTGGAATCCAATGGGATCTTCGTAAGTTGATAATTATGAGTGTTACAATGAATTCGATTGGAAATCCAATGGCAAAAAGAAGGAGATTCATTAGCTCGTTATTTAGTACGAATCGGTGAAATGAAGGAATCCATAAAAATGATTCAACAGGCTCTAGAGGGAATTCCTGAGGACCCTATGAGAATTTAGAAGTCCGACGCTTGATGAGCAAAGAATTCGAATGGAATGATTTTGCATATCGATTTATAAGTAAAAAACCTTCACCGAATTTTGAATGTCGAAACAAGAACTTTATGCCAGAGTGGAAGCCCCAAAGGGGGAATTAGGGATTTATTTGATAGGAGATAATAGTGTTTTCCCCTGGAGATGGAAAATTCGTCCACCCGGTTTTATCAATTTGCAAATTCTTCCAGAGCTAGTTAAAGAATGAAATTGGCTGATATCATGACGATATAGGTAGTATAGATATCATTATGGGAGAAGTTGATCGTTGAAATGATAATTGATACAACAGAAGTACAAACTATCAATTCTTTCTCTACATCGGGATTTTTCAAAGAAGTCTATGGACTGATATGGATTATACCTATTTTGACCCTGATATTGGAAATCACGATAGGGGTACTCGTCATTGTTTGGTTAGAAAGAGACATATCCGCAGCGATCCAACAGCGTATTGGGCCTGAATATGCTGGTCCGTGGGAATTCTTCAAGCTATAGCAGATGGGACGAAATTACTTTTGAAAGAGGACCTCCTCCCATCTCGAGGAGATATTCGTCTGTTTAGTGTCGGACCGTCTATAGCAGTCATATCAGTTCTACTAAGCTATTTAGTAATTCCTTTTGGGTATCGTCTTGTTTTAGCGGATCTCGGTATAGGTGTTTTTTTATGGATCGCCATTTCAAGTATTGCTCCTATTGGCCTTCTTATGTCAGGATATGGATCGAATAATAAATATTCCTTTTCAGGTGGTCTCCGAGCTGCTGCTCAATCAATTAGTTATGAAATACCATTAACTCTATGTGTATTATCAATATCTATCTCTACGTGTGATTCGCTGGAATATGAACTTTCTCTCTCTTTCTTCTAGAAATCAAAGAGAAAAAGAGGTTCAATGTATTGAATAGATATTCTCATTCATTTTTTGATTCAGCATTCGGGTTGATTAGTTAAACCAGATAGTTATATGAGTGAAACAAAACAACTTATCCATTTGTAGTAAGAAAAAAAAATCTCATTCCCTATGTACGTACAAGCATCCAGTTGAAGGAAACATATGCAGGGATAAACAGTTTATCCCAAGATTGCGATTTTTTGATTAGTCATCATATCTTGAAGCGGGTGCAAACAAAAGATCAACTGTATGGAGTTTCTACATACTGTCTTGTATGTATTACTATACCGGCGATCAATCAAAAGTCAGTGACAGTTAGGAACACCAAGGTACACAAAGGATTAGTAATAGATATAATGGAAGGTATCAAAAAAAGGTTTTTCCACATAAAACGAATCATAATAAGGACTTGAAATTGGTAGAAATGATCAAGTAGTACTTCCCTACGATTCCGATCTAGAGTATGCTCCTATTCACTGATTCAAAAAATGACTATCAAGAACGAATTAATCCTTTATTTTTTTTGAAAGTACCTCCCCTGAGACAGAAGAAGAGGAAAAAAGAAATGGAATGCCATATATGGAATGAATAATCAAGAAAAGATCTTTCTTGATTATTTCTTCCATATTGATTCATATACAATTCTTATCATGATTCATGAACGAATGCCTAATTCTTTATATTTATTCATTGATATAACGAGTATTTTATTGAAAGATTCAGTTATTACCGAACAAGAGAGATTCTCATTATAAAGGATAAGACAATTCGGAAGCAAGTTTTTGATTATTCTAGCAGACAGAATTCCATTGGTCTAATTTGGGACTCTCCGATGTATCTTTATTCTGTCTACCCCCAAAGAAAGATGCCGATAATACCGAACTAGTCCTTCCATTTTTTGTGGCCATAGAGGAGCCGTATGAAGCTGAGGTTCATGTACGGTTTTGAAATAGCGATGAAAACTGTGATGTTATTATCGACTATGATTATCTAACAGTTCAAGTACAGTTGATATAGTTGAAGCACAGTCCAAATATGGTTTTTGTGGGGTGGAATCTGTGGCGTCAGCTATAGGCTTTCTAGTTTTTCTCATTTCTTCTCTAGCCGAATGTGAGAGATTGCCTTTGATTTACCAGAAGCAGAGGAGGAATTAGTAGCAGGTTTCAAAACCGAATATTCGGGTATCAAATATGCTCTCTTTATCTTGCTTCTTACCTAAATCTATTAGTTTCTTCGTTATTTGTCACAGTTCTTTACTTAGGTGGGTGGAATTTCTCCATTCCGTACATACCCATTCTGAACTTTTCAGAATAAATCAAATGGCTGGAATTTTTGAATGACAATTGATATCTTTATTACATTAGCTAAGGCTTATTTGTTTCTCTTCATTTCTATCACAACAAATGGACTTTACCTAGGATGAGAATAGACCAGTTATTAAATCTTGGATGGAAATTTCTTTTACCTATTTCTCTAGGTAATCTTTATTAACAACTTCTTCTCAACTTGTCTCACTATAAATAACAGAATACGATAACAAGATTCTCGATTCATAATATCTCTCAAACAAGAGAAGAAACTTCCTTTTTTCATGGATATTTCCAATATGTTCCCTATGGTAACTGGGTTCATGAATTATGGTCAACAAACCATACGAGCTGCAAGGTACATTGGGCAAAGTTCATAATTACTTATCCCACACAAATCGTTTACCTGTCACGATTCAATATCCTTATGAAAATCAATCATGTCAGAGCGTTTCGAGGTCGAATCCACTTTGAATTTGATAAATGTATTGCTTGTGAAGTATGTGTTCGTGTATGCCGATAGATCTACCTTGTTGTTGGAGATTGGAAAGAGATATTCAAAAGAAACAATTGCTTAATTATAGTATTGATTCGGGGTTTGTATATTTTGTGGTACTGTGTCGAGTATTGTCCAACAAACTGTTTATCAATGACTGAAGAATATGAACTTTCTACTTATGATCGTCATGAATTGAATTATAATCAAATTGCTTTGGGTCGGTTACCAATCTCAATAATTGGAGATTACACAATTCAAACAGTTAGGAATTCGACTCCAATCCAAATAGACAAAGAGAATCCTTTGATTCCAGAACGATTACTAATTACTAAGATTTTTTTTGGTTAGTCAGTATCTACAAATCAAACTCATAACTATTTATTGTCGAGAATCACTCTTTGATTGAAACTGAGAATCGATTTTTCGTGATGGATGATTCGAAATATACAATTTGAACCACTATTCAAACGAGTCTTTTTTCGGATAAAAATTCGATTTCCATTCATCATATTTCCATTTCATTCTATGATAAATGGATCATAAACTATATTATATATAAGAACAAAATAGGGGAACCCCTTTTCCTTTCTGGACCATTTAGTACGGTCATGATAGATTTGAAGTTCTTTCTTTTTTTTTTTACATAATGGATTTACCTGGACCAATACATGATATTCTGTGGTATTTATAGGATCAGTTCTTGTATTAGGGGGTCTAGGGGTAGTATTACTTACCAATCCAATTTATTCTGCCTTTTCGTTGGGATTGGTTCTTATTTGTATATCCTTATTCTATATTTCATTGAACTCCTATTTTGTAGCTGCCGCACAGCTCCTTATTTATGTCGGAGCCATAAATGTATTGATCTTATTTGCTGTAATGTTCATGAATGGTTCAGAATATTCCAATGATTCCTATCTTCGGACCATTAGAGATGGGGTTACTTCACTGATTTGTACAACTATTCTTTTTCACTAATGGCTACTATATCAGATACATCATGGTACGGGATTCTTTGGACTACAAGATCAAATCAAATTATAGAACAGGAACTCACAAATAACGTTCAACAAATTGGGATTCATTTAGCAACAGATTTTTTTCTTCCCTTTGAACTCATTTCTATAATTCTTCTAGTTTCCTTGATAGGTGCAATTACTATGGCTCGACAATAAGAAATACTTAGAATGATTCCAAATTCTAAGAATTGCTAATTCTAAATCAAAATCAAAAAAATCCAAATTTTTGGTCCCCTTTTTCCTTTATTTTTGACTTCTTCTTTCCCAGTTAGTTATTTAGTTGATTTAACTAATTTGGATTTCCTAGTTAATTTATAGTGAAATTAGTTAAAAAGGCCAAATTCGTTCATCTAAGAATTTTAAAATCAAAAAAGATTTTTTTATCCTAGTTTTATTGAATCAGAATTCCCTTTTGTTTCTTAAGAAATCGATTTGTAAAAAACTTATTAATATTTTCATGATATTCTCATATCTATCAAATAAAGCACAAAAATTGTAATTTTTTTATTTAACTTAAAGTCTTATTGTCTGATTTCTTCTTTTTCTATTCCCATATTTTCTCTTTATTCTTTACATTATTATTAAGTTTCAAATATCTTACTTCAAAAAGATAAGAATTGGTGAATTCGAAATTTTAGAACAAGAATATCAATTTAAAATTATTAATCTTCTTCATTTTTATGGAACATATACATCAATATGTATGGATAATACCTTTTCTTTCACTTCCTGTTCCTATATTCATAGGGCTTGGACTTCTTCTTATTCCGGCTGCAACCAAAAATATTCGCCGAATATGGGCTTTTCCAAGTATTTTCTTGTTAATTATAACTATAATCTTTTCTTTGAACCTTTCTATTCAACAAATAAAAGGGAGTTTGATTTATCAATCTCTATGGTCTTGGACCATTAATAAAGATTTTTCACTAGAGTTTGGGTATTTGATTGATCCACTTACCTCAATTATGTCAGTACTCATCACTGACTGTTGGAATCACAGTTCTTATTTATAGTGACAATTATATGTCTCATGATCAAGGATATTTGAGATTTTTGCTTATTTAAATCTTTTTAATACTTCTATGTTGGCCTTAGTTACAAGTTCAAATTGATACAAATTTATATTTTTGGGAAATAGTGGGAATGTGCTCTTATTTATTAATAGGATTTTGGTTTACCCGACCTCTCGCTGCAAACGCCTGCCAAAAGCTTTTGTAACTAATCGTGTAGGCGATTTTGGTTTATTATTAGGAATTTTAGGGTGTTATTGGATAACAGGTAGTTTCGAATTTCGAGATTTATTTGAAATAACCAATAATTTAATCCAAATAATGAAGTAAATTCTTTATTTATTACTTTATGTACCTTTTTATTATTTGTTGGTGCAATTGCTAAATCCGCACAATTCCCCCTTCATATATGGTTACCTGATGCCATGGAAGGACCCACTCCTATTTCTGCTCTTATACACGCTGCTACCATGGTAGCAGCAGGGATTTTTCTTGTGGCTCGGCTGTTTCCCCTTTTCTTAATAACACCTTATATGATGCATATTATTTCTTCAATTGGTGTAATAACATTATTGTTAGGAGCTACTTTGGCTCTTGCTCAAAAAGACATAAAGATGCTTAGCCTATTCTACAATGTCTCAATTGGGTTATATTATACTAGCTTTAGGAATAGGTTCATATCAAGCTGCTTTATTTCATTTAATCACCCATGCTTATTCTAAAGCTTATTGTTTCTAGGATCTGGATCTATTATCCATTCAATGGAACCTATTGTTGGATACTCAACAGAAAAAAGTCAAAATATCGTTTTATGGTGGTTTAACTAAATATATTCCTATTACAAGAACTGCTTTTTATTAGGTACACTCTCTCCTCTGTGTAATTCCACCCCTTGCCTGTTCTGGTCTAAGATGAGATTCTTACACATAGCTGGTTTTATTCTCAAATTTTCGGGATAATAGCTTATTTCACAGCGGATTAACAGCATTTTATATGTTTCGAGTATATATACTTACTTTTGATGGATATTTGCGTGTGCATTTTCAAGGTTACAGTAGTACTAAAACAAATTTGTTTTATTCAATATCTCCATGGGGTAAAAGCAGATCCAAGAAATCAAATAATAATAATATTTTGCCTTATCAAAAAATTACTAAAAATGTCTCTTTTTTCTCAAAAAAAAAAAATAGTATAAAAATAAGATACACTGTTTCAATACTATTTTTGCAAATAAATATACTTCTATATATCCTCATGAATTAGATAATACTATGCTGTTTCCTCTTCTCCTACTAGTCTTTTTTACCTTGTTTATTGGTTCAATAGGAATTCACTTTGATGAAAGAGAAATAGATCTTGATCTATTATCAAATGGTTAAATTTATCAAAAAAACTCTTTTATTGAAAGTTCAAACCAATGTGTGAATTCATATGAATTCTTTCAAAATGCACTCATTTCAGTAAGTATAGCAACTTTCGGATTATGCATAGCATCCTTTTTTATGGATCTAGAAATTCCTTTTTCTCGAATTTCTATCTTATTAATGCATTTTTCAAAAATGGTGTTAAAAGACATTTCTTAGATCAATACAAAATCCAATATATAATTGGTCATATAATCGTGGTTGTATAGACATTTTTTATACGAATGTTTTTACATTCGGTATAAGAAGATTAAGTAAATTCACTGAATTTTTTGATAGACGTATAATTGATGGGATTCAAATGGAATCGGTGTTACAAGTTTTTTTATAGGAGAAGGAATTAAATACATAGGAAATGGGAGGGTCTCCTCTTAGTTATTTTTTTATTTATCTTTTGTATCTTTTTTTTTATTAAATTTCCTATTTTTTTAATTCATATAGAAATATATGAAATCTATCTTGACAAAAAATCTTTTTTTGTTAAAATGTTTCGGAGAAGGGTTATAGCTCAGTTGGTTTTTTTTAATTTTAACACATAGATTCAAAAATTATAAAAATTGATATGTAATATTCAATTTTTTAAAATTGAATAGTTTTTGTTTTTATTCGAATTATTGAATAATATATTATTATTCAATTAACAAGATTCTCCATTGTTTTATCGTATTATGGAATTCTTCCTTTTCTTTATTTTATTCGGTTTTTTCTTTGTTTTCTATTAGATACCTAATAAAATACAAACAAATATTTTATTTTTGTTTGTGAAGTCGGATCAAACAATAATAAATGGTCATAGTCAAGAGTTTTTTAATAGATATTAGAAAAATATCTATTATGATCAACGAATAATTGTTTTTTTGACAATAAATGTCTTTCACATAAAAAAGAAAAATAAATAATTTGATTTGAAATGGCAGTTCCAAAAAAACGTACTTCTGTGTCAAAAAAAACGGATTCGCAGAAATATCTGGTTAAAAAACGGATATTTAACCGCATTAAAAGCCCAATCCTTAGCAAAATCAGTTTTTTGGGAAATTCAAAAAGGTTGATACAAGAACAATCAAATAATAAGATTTTTGGTTTTGGTTTGTTTGTACAACAAACTAGTCAAATAGATATAGACTCAAATGATATAGACTCAAAGATATAGACTCAAATACTTTCGATTTAATAAGAATTAGCTTTGTAAAAACTGATTTACATTAATAGAAATTCAAACTAAATTCTTAATTCTTAATTTTTGAATAATTTTGTACTTAACTATATTAAGTATATGAACTATTTGGTTATAGTTCAAATAACTAATTAAGAGTAAGTTTTAATTACAACTTGAAAAATATTCTATATATAGAATATAGATTATTTCTTAAAATGGATATTTTTTTTAGGGTTTCAAATACTTCTTAATGGCCTTTTTACAATATAAAAAGGAAAATAAATTCCTTTTTATATTGTGAAAAATTGAATAGTTTTGAAATCAATTTTCAGATTTTTGATTGAAAATCTAATCATAATTCATATGGTTTTTAATTCTAAAAACCAGTTAATTTATTCTATTCCATCTCTTCTAGAGATTCTAAAGAATAAAAATTCAAAAAAAAAAAAAAAGGAGAACACACCATGGTTAGAAACGATCCTCGATTTAGTGCCGGCGGTTACTGTCAATTTATGGGAGTCATAGAATTATTTTTAAGCGATTATTATAGTAACAAAGTCTATTTGCTCCAAATAGTAGGTTACATTCATATATTTGGGCAAAACTTTATAACCTTTGAAACATTAATGAAACAATAGACCTTGTCTTATCTAAGAGGGAAGAACAAAAAAATAGGACTAATGCAAAAAAAACCCATTTAGAACAACGTAATATGTATTCAATTTTTTTAAAAATCCTGTTTTCGATGAAAAAACGACACATGCTCCCAGGAATTACGGAAGCGGAGATAAGTGATATCTCTAAAGAAATTTGTAAAGCAGAGGCCCATTTGAATGAGGTCCTGCTAGACAGATTGAGTAGTTGTTTACTCAATTTCAAAAATAAAAAAGTAGTTCGAAAGAATTACTTTCTTTTTTGTAAAAGAGATTGATCTTCCAATCGACACTAGATCCAAGGATCTTGGAGAAAAATTTGGAGGGTCTATTATGGATATTTTTGATATCGTTGAGTGTTTTACTCAAATCCACCCAGATTTAACCATGTGTGCGTTTTTTGAAGAAATCGAAAATGCAGAATTCGAAAACGGTTTTCATGAATACGTATTACTTGGAAGCACCATTCAGTCGAGGGGGTGCTTCCCTATTTCCTAAGAGAGCATGTTAAAACCAAAAATCTGCTCCTAAAAGTCCTGACCATCACCTATACCTGTGATGAAAAGGTAATTTCCTTTAAGGAATTTTTTAAACTATTAAATTCTCTGTTACCGAACAGAATGGAAAATTTGGAAGAAACCCGTAGAGTATTAGAAGATAGTCTAACTAAAGACGGATTCGATGAAGCAATCATATATGAATTGAAAATTCGAGATAAGTACAAACTTACTACGGAAGTACAGGAAAGGAAGGAGCATTATAGATACACATATATGTACTATATGTGCAAAACCTATTGTATGGATGAATATTACTCCAATAAGGCTCAATTGGATCAAATATATGAGGCTTTGTCGAGTTCAGAGCCGGCCTTTCTTCGGAAAAAGAATTACTTGATTCGTGTATAGAGGAATTGAGAAGATACTTATATGGCCATTGCAAAACCAAAGAAATCAAGTTCGTTCTTTGTTACAAAGTGAAGAACGAGATCTTTTGGATTATTTTATCAAAAGTAATCCAGATTTACTTTTATGTATTTACCTGATGGAATTAAAGGAAGCAAAAATTCGCTGGCCCGATCAAAATGGATCGGGTGAAGATGACTCCAATCAAGATTGAAATTCACTAGATTGATCTACTACTAAATAGCCCAAATGCCTCGGAGCACCTAATATCATAGGTGCTCTACTTTTTAAATATCTAGTTCCATTCATATATTCCATATATATATATAATATATTTTTTTAAGAAAAAAATTTTTAATTAAGATTTAAAATCTTATAATAAATTTGAAATGATATAAAAAGAAAACTATTTATTTCTTTTATTATTCTACTAAGATTTTAAATAATTAAAAATCAAAGAATTTTTATCATTCTTGATTCAGAAAATAAGATAAATTCGAAAAAAGGGTCAATATTAATATTAAAAATATTAAGAAGCAAATTTTGACTAAGTCAAGTTACTTTATTTAGAATTTCAATCCAAGATGAAACAAATCTTTTCTTTATATATTCTAAGGTTTCTTATTTCAAATAGAATTTTGGAATCTTGACAATTGATTATGAATTGGCTTATTATTTATAATAAGCCGCCATGGTGAAAATGGTAGACACGCTGCTCTTAGGAAGCAGTACCCTGTGTGTCTCGGTTCGAGTCCGAGTGGCGGCACCTTGCACAACTAACACTTTTTTTTTTATAATATAAAGTACAACTATTCAAATCGCCGTAAAAAATCAAAAAGGAGTACTTTTTATGACTATAACGCTTGCTGCTATAGAACATATTTTAAATATGTTGTCATTCTCTTTTATTTTAATTGTCATTTGATCAACATTTTTCTGCTATTTCTTCTATTTTGGTTTTGGTGAAACTCTCGAGTTACGCAATTCCTCAGAAATAGGTCTGTTTTTTGTTTTTTTGTACCACTGCATTATTGATTTTCCTTTGGATCGAATCTGGATTTTTTCCCCTAACTAATTTAAGGGAATCTTTAGCCTTTCTTTCATGTGTTTCTTCTCTAATTTATTTCATTTTGAAAACTCGGAATAACCAAAATGAATTAAACAAAATCACTATAACGAGTACAATTTTGACTCAAGCTTTTTTTGCTGTATGGGGTTTATTTTTCTCACCCGAAATACCTAAATTAAAAATATTAGTGCCTGCGCTCCAATCTTTGTGTTATTAATGCATGTATCTATAATAATGGTTGGTTATGTAGTTCTTATTATTGGGTGCTTACTATCAATTGCTGTTCTAATTTTGATGGCAACTAACGATGCAGTTTCAAAGAAATTGAAAGTCGAATATTAGACTCAGCAAAAGGAGGATTAACAATGGCTGAAACTCTAGACCTAGTAGAGTACTATCGAAAATATTTTCCAAATTATTTCAAAATTGATTTCATTGAGGATTTGGACTCCTGGAGTTATCGTACTATTAGTATTGGATTTGCTTTATTAACCTTGGGCATTCTTTGCGGAGCCGTATGGGCTAATGAAGCCTGGGGAGCTTTTTGGAGCTGGGATCCGAAAGAAACTTGGGCATTAATAACTTGGATTACTTTTGGTATTTATTTGCATGTTAGAATGAACCAAAATTGGAAAGGTAAAAATGTTGCCTTTATAGCTTTTATTGGATTTCTTTTTATTTGGGTATGCTATTTTGGTATCAATCTTTTAGGAATAGGGTTACATAGCTACGGTTCATTCAATTAGATTAATAGATAAATATGTTAACAAGCTTATGGTATTGTCGATTTGCATAGCAAAGTTCAAAAAATAAGTGATAAGAAAATCCGGAATGATCTAAATGATTTTGATTACTCTATTTCAAACTTGAATTATCTTGAATATTGAATATTCAATTCAATATTCAATAAAAATAATTGAAAAAAAAAACATCTGGTTAAGATCAATCTAAACCAAACAATATTGAAACTATGAAGGTAAAAGGAAAAGACAAAATATTTGGATATATATATCCAAGCAAAAATTCAACGAAGAAATCTTTGATTCTTGAAATAAATAGAAATATTTGATTTCTTTGTAAGAAATCAAAAACTATCCAATATAATAATTAGATAAAATAGTTTGTACTTTCTCAATGGATAATGAGAAAACAAAATCAGGATAAATACCAATTCCTATTATTGGTAAAAAAAGGCAGATTGAAAGGAAAAGTTCCGTGATCCCGAATC
>JAMFTS010001708.1:10000-25944 GCA_028095005.1 Rhynchospora pubera
TTTGTCATTTTGAGAGCTCTTCGATCTTCTACTTATTTGTTTGTTCTATTTCCTTTTTTCGATTTCCTTTTTTTCCTGGATTCTTTCATTTCATTTCGATTTTTCTTATTCTATCCCATAGGTATACCCTTTGAATCAATAGAGAACCTTTTCTTCTGTATGAATCTATATTATTCCATTCCAATTTCTTCCGGATACCTCCCAAGGAAAATCCCCAATTGAATCCAAAATTGACGGGTTAGTGTAAGCTTATCCATGCGGTTATGCACTCTTGAAATAGGAATCAACTTTCGGAAAGATTCTGGCTTTCGTGCTTTGGTGAGTTGTCCGAGATCCTTTCGATGACCTATGTTGTGTTGAAGGGATATCTATACGATCCGATCGATTGCGTAAAGCCCGCGGTAGCAATGGAACCGGGGAAAGTATACAGAAAAAAGAGTTCTTTTCTATTATATTAGTATTCGTTTTAGTAGAAGTTAGTGATCCCCCTAGTGATCCTGGCTCTGTGAGTCCTTTCTTCCGTAATGAATTTTGAGCACCAGCCTTACATTTTTCCTCTGTGGGCCGAGGAGATAGGGGCTCAGCTCAGCAGGAAGAGGGTTGTACCATGAGAGAAGCACGGGGGTCAACCTGCTTCAAATATACAAGATGGATTCTGGCAATCCAATGGAGTTGGACCCTCATGTCGATCCGAATGAATCCGTTTTTCTACTCTGTTTTTCTACTCTGGTTGTTCGCCTAAACAAGAAAGGAATTCTTGTTTAGGCAGTTTATATCATCCGTACATAGTGCTTTGATCTAAGATTGAAATTTATGCTTGTATGAACTAAGGTCCAAAATATCGAATAAACAAGTGTTTCCACGACTCTACCAACCACCCGGCCAATCCTCTTCCACGCTAGGCCTTTTCCCTTTTTCATGGCTACATATCTTTACGGATAAGGAATGGGAAATCTTTCTCCTGTTCCACAAATCAAATGGTTCATTTCCTCCGGGAGAAGCCATCTCTTTCTCAACAATATTTTGGTCATTTGATCCAATAGCCTTTCGTTAGATAGGAACAGATTCGCTAAATACTGATAACTCTCGAACAGAATATGAGAGGAGAAAGATCCTTTAGATAAGGAACTATTGATTCTAAGTCTTCTTTGCCATCTCTGACGACGCCCCAACAATTCGTAGTACTTTTCTCCCTTATGGAACCAACTGTCTTCTTCTATATATGAAGGATGCTTATTTAGGTCAGGACTCTTCTCATCTAAATGATCATCTGAAAAAAATTCTCGAGGTGAAAGCCAAAAGTACAGGTATATGACTACGAGAAAGAATGGCTCCGAAGGTTCCCAAATAAATCGGTTTATTATAAAAAAGCTTTGTTCTTTTGAAAATCTGTCTTGTTTCTGGTGCTGAATTGTTTCATTCTCCGAGAACTCCGAATCATTCTCTTGAAGCTCCTCCTCTTGAAGCTGATCTTCCTCAAGATAAAAAGGCCAGTTGCCCTGAAATGACTCGGCCCAATAAGGAAGTCCCGATTTTATAAGCTTTTTGATATTCTCAATTTCGAGATTATCAAATATATAGCGAAATATTCTAGGAGACCGGACTATGTCTATTTCTATTTGATTTTCATTGAAGAAATCGTTCTCTATCTTCTGCGGGTTCACGGCTTCATGCTCTTCTTCAAACTCCGATTCGTTTATTTCTATTTCATTTCTCAATCTACTACGATAACGGGTAGAAAAAGAATTCTGTTGCATCATATCTAACGGATTCTTTGGTTCGGACCGAAGAAGTAATGTCTCACTGCTATTTTTTTCTATCCATGAGCATCCCACCAGAAAGCCTTCTAATTCTAATAGGTTCTGAACTAGCTGAGAATCATTCTCAAGAAATTCAGAAGAAGTGATCCAATTTTTGACATCGGGTCCGGGTGAAGACCAAAGATCTTGAGTGACCAATCCGGCAGAACAACTCAAAAGATAAAGAAGTATCGTTATTTTCTTCAAATTTGTTTCAAGTTCGACGTACCATTTGTACAAATAAGAACTCCATATTTTATTCCTCGCGATAGGGTCCTGCATATAGATATATATAGGATCTATGGGAAAATTGCTTAGAAATATATTTTGTGCAAAAACTCTTCCTATCTGATACAAAAAGATCCTATGATCCTGAAACCATCTTATGTGAGTTTGAAAATCCCAAGTCTGTCTAAAAGAAGCGAATCGAATTGAATTCGTTTCTTCTATTATGTATTTCCTCTGTGTAATACTAATTGATAGGACCTCATTGTTAAGTGCTACAAGATGTTGTGCATTCGAACTCATGGTTATAGACCCAAATTTCTTACTATCGAATATTTGATTTTCCAAGCCAAATCCCCTAGTATATGAAAGAATCCGGAAGTACCTTCGTTGTTCTGGAATAGTAAGCCTTCGTATCTTAATGAATGTATTAAATTTATTCAGGCCTATTAGAGCGGGATCCACTTCTCGGGGAATATGAGTCGAAGCAATAACTAGAATATTTCTAGTAAAACATCTTTGACGATCCTTGGAATTGGAAAGAGAGCTCTCTTCTAGATGGAGGGATAAATACCTCAACTCATCCCGATCCAGATCATGAATGTTTGGAATCCATACTATACAAGGAGATATTGTTTTTGCCAAATCGAATTGCACGGTCATATCCCAATAAAATGGGTTATTGCTAGTTAGCCTATCCTGTGTCATATTGAAAAGAATCTTATCAAAATTAATATTCTTAGCAATATCGCCACTATCATCAACATCAAAATCATCAACATCAAAAGGAATAGAAGTAATACCCTCATCCTCACAGTCGTCGAATTCACCTCCAACCCAATATGATTCACCATCCAAAAAAGACCAAAAAGACGCCTCGTAAAAATCGCAATCGTAATCGTATAAATACCGGTACTCGAGCGGATATATCTTAATGAAAGGAAGATAAGAATTTTTCGCTAGGGATTTGACCAAATAGGATCGCCCAATTCCTATAGAACCTATCACTAAAACACTCCTAGAAGGGTACGGGGCTAAGCGAAGCGAAAAGGGGGTTGGACGAGATGACAAATGAAAAGTCCCCCACGAGGTTATTGTCTCATAATAAGCAAGAAATATCCGTCTTTCCGCTAAACAGGATTTATTGAACTCATAATTCAATAGATCCTTTTGCTGCATTTCAAATAAGTACCGTAAATAATTGGATCCAGGTTGTTCCACTATTTCATCTAAAAGATTACTCTGAGTCAAACTCCATAGAATTTCATTAATCCTTTTTTCTGTACTTAAGGTGCAGAGCTGAACCACAAATTCTTTTTCTTGATCATCAACCCAATCGGTGTCCGCCACCCAGGATTCTATTTCATCATCCCAGTTCCCCACCTTTTTTCTTTTCCTTATCAATGAATACATCTCTATACTTGTAGGACTTAGATGTCTCGTATTTATAAAAAAAATGATTTGATTGATGAAATTATTTGGGATGAGACTTATGAAAGAACTTATGCGATAGGTGAGATAAGAGATGAGCAAATCGATCCGATTTCGATTCTCAGATTCTTCCTGAAAAAGTAGTAGGTATCCTAGTTCTATCAGAAAATTGAAGAATTCTCCTATGTATTCTTCCAGAATAACATAGTATTTTTGCAGAATAGCAATAACTGGACGGGGATTCTCTATAAATCCAATGGGATCCTGGAAAATAACTGGAAAGGGATCCTCTAAATTCTCTGACCTGAAAGAAGATATAGGATACCTATCCCTAAGTTTTTCCAACTCCATGAAGCATGATGGATTTGCCCAAGATTTGATCTTTTCAAAATCTAGAAATAACTGACGACAGGTTTTGCAAATGAAGGTAAGACCTCTACAAGCGAGATATCCAGCAAAAAGAAGAAGGAAAAGAATTGAAAAGAGGAACTCAGCCGATATCAATGACTTATTCCTATATGAGAAGAATAATGAAAATGTACAAGAAAGAAAAGGAGAAGACCCATTAAAAGAATCAGTCTTTGTTCGAGACAGATTAGTCTTTTTTCGGAGTAGCTGTACTAAATGAAGATTTGAAATCTTCTTACTTATCAGAGTCCATTTCATCAAAATCTTCTCACTTATCAGAGTCCATTTCATCAAAATCTTCTCAAGATATACCCATGGTATATCCAGAATATCTTGAATTTTGGATATCACGGTTGGGAATATAAAATAGGAAAAAATCTCGGAAAGGATGAATCTGAAATATTTGAACCCGCTCGTAGTAAAGATCGTGAGCAGCCATTCTTTGTAAATAGTCCATTCTAAGTAAATAATATTTTCTTCAATATTCCCTTCGAAAAGTTTTACAGAAAAAAGTTTTTTTTTATTGATTATTTTGATATTTCTTTTTTTAACGTATTTCTTTTTACTTCGAAAACCAAAAAGACTCCTTTTTTCCTTCTTTCCGGATGGTAAAGATTTCTCAGAACATGGATTTGATCCACAGTCCATGTTTGAATTGACACTGAGATACTGATGCAAGTTCTTCATTTTTGAATCAGATCGATTCATATCTGAAAAAGATTGCCAAAAAGTTTTTTCCAATCTAAAAAGGTCCGCGATCGAGGAACTAGCTCTAGAAACGACTGGATCAGATTGAATTGGTCTTAAAAGGTCCGCGATCGAGGAACTAGCTCTAAAAACGACTGGATCGGATTGAATTGCATAAAGAGTTCTTGGAAAAATGAAAGATGTATAGAATCTATTATAGAATTTTTGATACAATTTATACATGAAAGATTTGTACAAGTTCTCTCTTTTGTCGCTACTTTTTGGAAAATCCTGATCCTGAGGTATGTTTATGTCAGATACCCTTGCAGAAAGACTCAAAACAAAATGTTTTTTTTGACCGACGTACAAAGAAACTATTTTGTTGCGAATAAATGAGATATTGAGGAATTTTCGATATGTAAGATCCTCATTATTGATACGAATTTTTTCCACAAAAAAGGGAAATCTTTTCTTACAAGAGACCCAGAACCAAAAGTGATGTAGATCATTCCAAAATCGAAGTCCATTTGCTTTATAAAAAGAAGATATCATAGAACTTCTATGAAATGCTTTCACGGGATTCAGCCAATTGTCTCGATCATGGGGTATGATGGAGAAATAGGAATCCGTGTTATCAAAGGATTTCATGCGATTCTTTCTACTATGGGATGAGTCAATCATCCACTTTGATATTTCGTTGAAATAAAATGGGAATATTCTTTCTTCATTGATCCATAATTTCGATCCTTGGGAAGTATTATGATCGTCCAATCTTTGAGAAGTATTATGATCGTTCAATAAGAAGGGTTTCAATTTCTTCAAAAGAACGATTTGAAGACGTAGTGGTTCGAACGACTTCTCCTGGATCGGATCTTTCAATTCATAAATGTACATCTCAGAACTATGAATGGCGATATTCCCGATATGTACAGAGAATCGGGGATATAACCAGTACAAAAACTTAGGAAAAAAGATAAGTAACTTAAGTAACTTATGAAAAAAGAGACGTGCCATGGGCAAAAGGACAAGAAATAACTTAGTGAAAGTGAATTCGTATATGTCGAAAATTTCGGACCAATCAATCAAATCCCAATAACTCGAAAAATCAGTGATATGGCATCGTAATTGATCTCGTAAATCTCGTAATTGATCGAAGACTACTTGAAGCTTCTCCTGTTTCGAAGAGAAATATCCCAGGAAATCTTCCTGGAGATTCTGGAACTCATTCGACCATTTGCTATATGCATCAGGATACCCATTCCTGGATCTCTGGGTTCGACAAATAAAAGGGTCGAACCATTTCTTCTCACTCTTTGCCCAATTGGATAAATGTTGATTGATCGTAGATTTCGTCCTAGTTCGATGATTCATACTATCTTTTCCAATGGAATCCTTATTCGGCTCCGTTATTGATAGAATGAATCGATTTACCATTTCTGCAAATCGATCTTCTGCATTCGATTTCTCCTTCGGAATCATAGAATACCCGGGGGAAATAGGATGAATTGAGACGGTTTTTTGTAAATACCTAATTATTTTGAATAGATCCACCAGTTCTTTATGTTCCGATCGCCGCCTGAAGGGGACAAAAGAAACACCCAATTTTCTCTTCCAAAGAGCCTTCTCTACAGGGGACCTCTCCGTAGGACTCGAACCCAGATAAAGTTCTGACCATCTGTCAGAGAAAAAAGAATGAATGGATCTTGTAGGATTCCCAAGAAATTCTTCGATTTCTTCCGGAAGCAGATTATTATTCATCCGCTTTTCACCTTCTGCGGATAGCCGGAACTTTGAGGAAGATCCAAAAAGAAATTTCGGGAATCGACCTGATTCTATCTCTGTTCGTTCCACATCCTCATTTCTAATGGAATCGAAATGATGTATGGATTGATTAGAAGATCCTTTTGGAGGATACAAAAGCGAAATTACAAATCTATTAATATTAGAAGATTCTTCTCTAGATCCAACCGAATTCATAGGTATAGGAAGAAACCCCCTCAAATAGATATTTTTTCGTTCAACTATATTTCGATTTTGAAGACGACATAAACAGACCCCTAGTACAAGTAGCATCACACCCCTTACCACATTTTTGACGACACCATGGACACGTTTTACTACATTTTTGATCCTGGAATCTCGAGTTATTAAACCTGTTTTGGTTAAATATCGATTGCTTCCTGAACCCTGGGAATTTTTGGAAAATAGGATACCCAAAATTCGGGAGTCAAAGAGTCTCATAAAGCGTTCTTGGTCGAAAAAAATGTCTATGAAAGAGTGAGATTTCTTGATCTCTCTTAATATCTCTCTCCAGTCCAAGATCCAGCTGGATATCCAATCATGTGCTGTATTTTTCTTTTTTTTTTTCATAGAGTTCCTACTTTTCTTTAAGATTATTATGAAGAGTATTAATGTTATCCTTATTTTACTACAAAAAATGCTGATGATGATTTTCATTTTGACTTCTATTTTTTAGGTATTGGTTGTTGATTAGAAAATTAGGTAATATTTCTTCACTGATTGTTTAATATTTGAATCATTGATTCTTTCAGTCACATAAGTCTTAATTTCACATCTCCGAATGTGAAAAGACGTAAAAATATCTTCATATATCAGACGTTCGCTAATTAGTACTGCATCTTCAAAATTGTAACCCTCCCATGGCATATAAGCTACCAATATGTTTTTCCCTAAAGCGAGTTCCCCACCAACTGTAGCGGCACCGTCTGCTAAAATTTGACCTTTTCTCAAACATTTACCTCCCTGAACCCGGGATTTTTGGTGGATCAAAGTTTTTTTTCTTAATTCCAATACCAAACTTGATCAGATCACTCCAATCATCGTCTGAATTATCTTCAGACGATGAATCCAACCAACCTGGATCATTCCATCGTATCGTAGCATTCATAATTTCGAATATATGAATGCATATCGCGAAATCGACATGCGTTTGAATAAAGTAATCAAATATGTCCGATGTTTCGCGATTTTTTTCAAAATTTTCTTTGATTTTTTTGAATTGTTTGCAATAAGACTTCATGTAGACTCTCAAATCGCTTTTACAAGACAAAAACACTTGCTCCTTGGAGCACAAATGAAGGCCGGCTCGTAACCCGGCCATATTAGAGTGGATTCGTTTCAACTGTACCTGAATCATATTCAATTCATCAATACAATAAGACTTCGCAAGGTTATAAAATTGTATTGTGTGAATAGAATTATTGTGCCCAGGTTCTAAAAACCTGTTCTGAATTTGGCGGGGCCCGTTAGCCAGATTACTGGCCTCTATCAATGGAACGAATTCCGCTTCGTAAAGCTTTTCAAGATAAGATATAAACTCGTCGATCGAAATGCGCTCTTCGGAACAAAGAAAAGTTAAAAGCACTATTTTAAAAAGGAGATTTTTGCTCCTACAAAAATTGATTAAGAAGGGTGGAAAGATACTATCGAATGGATAGCATATTTCCATTTTCAAAGATCTATTGATGGTTTGGTTAATGGATTGATCCAATTTTGCATTTTCTATAATTTCAGAAAACAAATTGCACAATCCTAAGTCGGCGTTAATGTCCACAAAAAGATCGACTAAAGTGAAAATATCATAAAGCTCTACTTTAATATCATAAAGCTCTACTTTGTGTTCAAAGTATATGCAGCGATTTATAATCGCTGCACTAAGCTCTTTTCGAAAACGCTCAGTCATCTCATTCAGACTCATTTGTTCATTCTTGAATTGAACAAGAAATTCACAAAGTTGATCTAAAAGGATTCCGTTTAAACGAGCGTGTGCACGTGAAGTTCTTGCACAATTTTTATACAATTGTGCTTCTCTACCCTCTTCTATATGTCCATAGAAGACATATCTGCGCCGAAAACAATTTTCACTAAAAGAGATAGTTTTAGTGTTAACTGGAGTAACACTTTTTGCATCTTTTCGCTTAGATAACCAAAAATCGACCCTCTGTAACCATTCGTCGTTAGTAATGAGTTTCGTACTAAGCATAACCATAAACGAACATAAGTGAAAGATTATCACCCTGTTCAAAATGTAGTCTGAAACAAAGACTTCGACTACGTCTTGCAACTTCGAAATACTCAATTTGGAATTTTTCATGCTCCTCCTACACTATAAAAAAAAAAAAGAAAAATAAAAAAATGTGAAAATATTCACTTAATATTTGATCCATTCGATGGATCAGTTTAACTATAAAAATGCAATCTTCCGATGCGCCTTGGACTGAATAGATCTGCTTCTCTTTGTTCTTACGAACGGAGTTGTTCCCTTATTTTGATTTTCAATGGGATGAAATCAAAATGAGCCCTTTCTGATACAGAATCTACTGCAAAAAGGTGAGGTACACAGTATATAGTCTTTTGAGTTTAATGCGATAAAATAAAGTGACATAGTTTCTATTTCTCTTAAGGAGTATTTCCATGGGTTTGCCTTGGTATCGTGTTCATACTGTCGTATTGAATGATCCCGGTCGATTGCTTTCTGTTCATATAATGCACACAGCTCTAGTTGCTGGTTGGGCCGGTTCGATGGCTTTATACGAATTAGCGGTTTTTGATCCCTCTGACCCCGTTTTTGATCCAATGTGTATGATTATGATCATACATCTTTTAGATTATGATAATATCTCTTAGATTCAGCATCCATGGCTGAATGGTTAAAGCACCCAACTCATAATTGGCAAATTCGTAGGTTCAATTCCTACTGGATGCACCCTAATGGGAATGTTCAATAAGTTGGCTCTCTATGGATGGGATCTCATCATCCATCCATAACGAATTGAATATGGTATATTCATACCATAACATAGGAAGATTAAGAACTCGAATCCTGATCAATACTGGGACTCATAGGGAAGAAATTGGAGTTATGGATGGAATCAAATATGGAGTAGTTACAGGAAAAAGTCTTCGGTTATTGGGGAAGAATCAATATACATACTTCTAATGCCGAATCAGGATCAACTAAGACAGAAATCAAGTAAGTATTGGGTTGAACTCTTCTTTGGTGTTCAGGTAATGGCTATGAATAGCCATCGACTACCCCGAAAGGGTCGAAGAGACCTATTATGGGACATGCAATCCATTACAGGCATATGATCATTACGCTTCCATCAGGTTATTCTATTCCACCTCTTCTAGAGATTCTAAAGAAAAGAACTTCAAGAAAAATACTTAATAACACGGCGATACATTTATACAAAACTTCTAGTCCAAGTACACGCAATGGAGCTGTAGACAGTCAAATGAAATCCAATCCACGAAATAATCTGATCTATGGACGGCATCGTTGTAGTAAAGGTCGTAATGTCAGAGGAATCATTACCGCAAAGCATAGAGGGGGGGGTCATAAGCGTCTATACCGTAAAATCGATTTTCGACGGAATCAAAAAGACATATCTGGTAGAATCGTAACCATAGAATACGACCCTAATCGAAATACATACATTTGTCTTATACACTACGGGAATGGTGAGAAGAGATATATTTTACATCCCAGAGGGGCTATAATTGGAGATACCATTGTTTCTGGTGCAGAAGTTCCTATATCAATGGGAAATGCCCTACCTTTGAGTGCGGTTTGAACTATTGATTTACGTAATTGGAAGTAACCAATTAGGTTTACGACAAAACCTAGAAATCGATCACTGATTCAATTGGAGTACCTCTATGGAATAGACCTCAACAGAAAACTGTTGAGTAACGGCAGCAAGTGATTGAGTTCAGTAGTTTCTAATAGAGAATTATTGACTCTAGAGATATGGTAATATGGAGAAAATTGTTTGAAGCACGTACCGAACCGGAAGCGCCTCTTCTTTCAAAGAGAGGAGGACGGGTTATTCACATTTCATTTGATGGTCAGAGGCGAATTGAAAGCTAAGCAGTGGTAATGAAGATCCCCCGAAGAGATGTCTCCTACGTTACCCGTAATATGTGGAAGTATCGACGTAATTTGATAGAGTCATTCGGTCTGAATGCTACATGAAGAACATAAGCCAGATGACGGAACGGAAAGACCTAGGATGTAGAAGATGATAACATGAATGATTCGGCAGATTAGGATTCCTATATATCCACTCATGTGATACTTCATTATACGATGAAAAGATCTATTTTTTTCGATATCATCATATACATCTAGAAAGCCGTATGCTTTGGAAGAAGCTTGTACAGTTTGGGAAGGGGTTTTTTTTGATAAAAAAGAAGAATCTACTTCAACCGGTATGCCTTTAGGCACGACCATACATAACATAGAATTCAAACATGGAAAGGGCGGACAATTAGCTAGAGCAGCAGGTGCTAGAGCGAAACTGATTGCAAAAGAGGGTAAATCGGCCACATTAAGATTACCATCTGGGGAGGTTCGTTTGATATCCCAAAACTGCTTGGCAACAGTCGGACAAGTGGGTAATGTTGGGGTGACCCGAAAAAGTTTGGGTAGAGCTGGATCGAAGTGTTGGCTAGGTAAGCGTCCTGTAGTAAGAGGAGCAGCTATGAACCCTGTGGATCATCCCCACGGGGGCGGTGAAGGAAAAGCTCCAATTGGAAGAAAAAAACCCGCAACTCCTTGGGGTTATCCTGCGCTTGGAAGAAAAAGTAGGAAAAGGAGAAAATATAGTGATAGTTTGATTCTTCGTCGCCGTAAATAGGAACATTCCAAATCGAATTTCCAAAATTCGATGGGATGGGCGAACGACGGGAATTGAACCCGCGCATGGTGGATCCACAATCCACTGCCTTGATCCACTTGGCTACATCCGCCCCTTATCTAGCTAAAGGATTTTCTCTTTTTTGCATTCATCATTATTGTATTTATTCTGACCTCCATACTTAGATCGAGATATTGGACATAGAATGCCAATCTTTACCATGTCAAAAAAGGAGTAATCAGCTGTGATAGGTCAACAAGAAAGATTTGTAGCTAATCCAAAGAAAAGATTTGTAGCTAATCCAAAGAAAAGATTTGTAGCTAATCCAAAGGAAAGATTTGTAGCTAATCCAAAGGAAAGATTTGTAGCTAATCCAAAGAAAAGATTTGTAGCTAATCAAAAGAAAAGATTTGTAGCTAATCATTTATTCGAAAAAATGGAAAAAATCAAAATGGGGAAGGAGAAAGAAATAATAGTCACTTGGTCTCGGGCATCTAACATTCTACCCTCAATGGTTGGCCATACATTCGGTATTCATAATGGAAAGGAACATATACCTATTTATATAACAGAATCTATGATAGATCACAAATTGGGAGAATTCGCGCCTACACGGAATTTCGCGAGAGATGCAAGAAACGATAACGATAAAAAATCTGTAATGAAGAATAAAAAAAAATAGGGATCAAACAAATATTAAGGAGATCTTATGAAAAATTGGAAAAAGCTAGGGGAAAATCCTATGAAAAAGAACTCGAGTTTAACTTCAGGTAAAGAAGTAAAGGTTTTAGCTCAACATATCCATATTTCTGTTTCCAAAGCACGAAGAGTCATTGATCAAATTCGTGGACGTTCTTATCAAGAAACACTTATAATACTATATTTCATGCCTTATCAAGCATCTTATCCCATTTCTAAATTAATTTATTCTGCAGCAAAAAATGCAAATCATAATATGGGTTTAAAAGAAGCGGATTTATTCATTAGTAAAGCCGAAGTCAATAGAGGTGCTATTAAAAAAAAGGCAAGACCCCGTGCTCAAGGACATAGTTTTCCAATAAAAAGAACCACGTGTCATATAACAATCGTACTAAAGGAAAAACCGAAATCTTTCTTAGATCAATCTAAGATTTAGATTCCTATGAAATTCCAAAAATATGGATAAAAAAATAAAATAGGGAGGAATTATGGGACAAAAAACAAATCCACTTTGTTTCAGACTTGGTACAACCCAAAGTCATCATTCTATTTGGTTCGAAGAACCAAAAAAATATGCTACGGGTATACAAGAAGATCAAAAAATACGAGATTTTTTCAAGAATTATGTACAATATAGGCTCAACAAATATTACCAAATGGTTGTCAAAGAAGTAAACCAAAGGAATACAAAATATGAAAACATTCGAATACCTCCCTTAGGCTTCGAAGGAATTGTACGAATAAAAATTGAAAAACAAGCAAATAAAATACAAAAACCATTTATACGAATAAAAATATATAGCGGATTCGTGCCAAAATTCTTACTCAAAGAAAACACATTGGCCCATTTCCGGGAAAATATAAAAAAACAAGAATTTTATTCTGTATACCCCAGCCCCAGAAAAATCACTGTTCACCTCGAAAAAGCTGAAATACATTATAGACAACCTAATCTTCTTGCAGAATATATAGCCTTACAATTAAAAAATAGAGTCCCCTATAGAAAGACAATGGCACAAGCTATTGATTTAGCTAGAAAAACAGATACAAAAGGAATAAAAGTAAAACTCGCAGGTCGTATCGATGGAAAAGATATTGCACGTAAAGAAGGTAAAAGAGAAGGTAAACTTCCCCTACAAATAATTTGTAGCAAAATAGATTATGGTTCTCATACAATTCAAACAATCTATGGAGTGCTAGGCCTAAAAATTTGGATATTTAGAAAGTAGAGAAAGAAAAGTTGCAAACAAATATATATATATATTTTACTTTTTCTTTCTATTTGATAGCAATGATAGAAGAAAAAAAGACAAATTCTTTCATGGATTCTTTTGCATTAAAGAGAAACAAGCAGTTCGAATTAGTTAGGGTTAAATAATAATTTCATTGATTTTTTTTATTTAGTATAATTGCTATGCTTAGTGTGTGATTCGTTAGTTTTTTCTTTCAAATTGAAAAGTTTAACATTTTCAAGCGGGGGCTGAAAAAATCAACTAACCCTTACTCAAAACTTGTTTCTATTTCAAGGTAAAAAAACTAAAAACCAACTTATTGCTTCGTATTATCAAGATCCCCCCAAACAGTCACTATATGAATAAATCATATATTTGTAGCAACTGAAATCTCTTCTTTATTTTCTAATTCATAGAGAAAAAATCCGATTTTGCTAAGTCAAACTAAAGGGGGTGTGGATAAAAGGAAGGCTGATAGAAAGAAAGAACAAAATATCCATGTTATATAATCCCATTATGTATGGTCTATAAATTACTAAAAGAAAAAGCAGTGTCACAAAGCATCAAATTTTTTCATTTTATTCTTAATCAAATATCCAATTCAAAAATAAAGAAAAAAGAGAAATATGAATAAAATAACAAAGAATAAAGAGTCTGGAGTTAATAAAACTAAGGAAATTAACTTGAAAACAAATTTTGTTGAAAGCTCCATTGTAGAGTTTGGCCTAATCATGAATAGAGAAGCTAGGGGAACGACAGAACCTGTGATTTTATAGAATTCTATTTAAAACAAATTCTAAGAATTCATTAGGTAGGATGGCGGAACAAACCAAAAAAATTTCAATTTTTCTGAAAGTCATGAATGAAACTTACGAATGAAAGAAAAAAATGAAAGAGAAAAGAGTAAATATTCGCCCGCGAAATACCTATTGATTCACGGAATCAAAATATTTGAACACAATTCATTCAATAGAAATCAAAATCAGAAAAGAAAAGATTCATTATAAAACAAACATCATATTCTATGTGTATTCTATTAAATAGAAATAAATGAACACACACCTTGGCTTTCTTTTTTTGTATATTTTTTTGTATCAAACTATTCTGATTTTATTGAAAAAAAAATTGAATTCAATTCAATGATTGAATAATCAAAATTGAACCCTTTTATTCCTATTCGCGAGGAGCTGGATGAGAAGAAACTCTCATGTCCTGTTTTGCAATAGAGATGAGATTTCACCATCGACTATAACCCAAAAAGAACTAGATTTCGTAAACAACATAGAGGAAGAATGAAGGGAGTATCTCGTCGAGGTAATTCGATATCTTTTGGCAGATATGCTCTTCAAGCACTTGAACCTACCTGGATTACAGCTAGACAAATAGAAGCCGGGCGAAGGGCAATAACACGATATGTGCGTCGTGGGGCAAAAATATGGGTACGTATATTTCCCGACAAACCTGTTACAATTAGGACTACGGAAACACGCATGGGTTCAGGTAAAGGAGATCCAAAATATTGGGTATGCGTTGTTAAACCAGGTCGAATACTTTATGAAATGGGTGGAGTATCAGAACCTGTAGCTAGAAGAGCGATCTCATAGCTGCTCACAAAATGCCTATACAAACTCAATTTCTTATTTCAGAATAGAAATATAGAAGAAAACCAAAAAATAAGGTATTCAAGATTAAAAAGCAAGTGTAGATTTCTATTTTATGGAAAGAAAATATTTCTTTCTTCTTTTTTTTTATCTTTTTGTACTGAAATTCAAAAATTGAAATTAAAAACATATGATTCAACCTCAGACCATGTTGAATGTAGCAGATAACAGCGGTGCTCGAAAATTGATGTGTATTCGAATCATAGGAGCGAGTAATCAACGATATGCTCAAATTGGTAATGTCATTGTTGCTGTAATCAAAGAAGCAGTTCCCAATATGTCTCTAGAAAAATCAGAAGTAATTAGAGCTGTAGTTGTACGTACACGTAAGGAATTGAAACGCGAAGATGGTATGATAATAAAATACGATGACAATGCAGCAGTTATCATTGATCAAAAAGGAAATCCAAAGGGATCTAGGATTTTTGGTGCAATCACTGAAGAATTGAGAAAATTTCGTTTTACTAAAATCCTTTCATTAGCTCCTGATGTATTATAAACACTAGTAAATAAGACTAGAAAATATATATATTTTCTAGTCTTATTGGGTATCATCTATTTGAAATAGATGAAATTCTTGGATTGTTTCTCAGGTATATATTCTTTCTCGAATGAAAAAAAATAAAACATGTTGATTACATAACAATTAGCGAGAATCCATAAGCTTAGTTCGTCATGAGTAAAGACACTATTTCCAATCTTATAACTTTGATAAGAAATGCTGACATGGCTAAAAAAGAAACTGTTCGAATACCATCTACAAATATTACGGAAAGCGTGGTTAAAATACTTTTAACTGAAGGTTTTATTGAAAATGTTCGAAAACACCAAGAAAATCAAAAAATTTCTTGATTTTAACTCTACGATATAGAAAGACTCAAAAGGAATATATAGAACTAGAACTTTTTAAAACGTATAAGCCGACCTAGTCTACGAATTTATTCAAAATATCAACGAATTCCTAAGATTTTAGGCGGAATAGGAATTGTAATTCTGTCTACTTCTCGGGGTATAATGACAGATCGAGAAGCTCGACTTCAAAGATTGGAGGAGAGATTTTGTGTTATGTATGGTAATCCTCATAAAAATAGAAAAAAATATAAAAGAGAAAGCTGTCAGAAATACAAAAGAGAATATTCG
>JAMFTS010001710.1:2500-25944 GCA_028095005.1 Rhynchospora pubera
GGATCAAACCGGATTCCATGATATTTCCATAAGATTCCTATTCTTAAGCAAGCCCCCTCGCTCGGGGGCTTAGCTGATCATGATTTATGTTTTATCTTTCTTTTCCTTTTTATTTGTTTCGATAAAGATATCGTCCGATTCTCTTTCTATTGATTCTTTTCCGATCGAGATGTATGAATCCATGGACCTATGTAAATCCATAGATCCCGTTCATGAATTAACGAAAATGAGCAAAACTTCTACTTGCCTCTGCCCTTTTATGAGTCCTCCTTTTTGCGTATGGCCTTACCACGTTTTTTTGAAGCAGCATCTATTAATTCGGAACTTAATTGTGAAGTCATACTTGTACCCGAACGCTTTCGGGATGCTTCTAATAACCAACGAATGGCAAGTAATATTCCTTGTGGAAGTGGGATTGCAACAGGGACTTTATAAGTCTTTCCGTTTTTTCCTCTTCTTGTTTTTACTCCTACCCTGGGAGTTACTCTAAGTATTGCTTGACGTAAAATAGATACTGGATTTTCTTTTGTCTTTTTTTCAATATCTAACGCGGCTCGATAGAAAATTTGATAAGCCAATGATTTTTTTCCGTGTTTCATCATACGGTTAACCAACATGTTAACGACTCGACTACAAGAAATTGGATCGAATTCTGCAGTTTTTTTCTTTGCAGTACCTCGACGTGACATGAGCGTGAAAGAGGTTAAAGAATCCGTTTTCTTTTTATAAGGGCTAAAAACGAATCAATTTTTTTTTTTTGGCTTTTTGACCCCATATTGTAGGGTGGATCTCAAAAGATAGGAAAGATCTCCCTCCAAGCCGTACATACGACTTTCGTCGAATACGGCTTTCCACAGAATTCTATATGGATCTATGAGATCGAGTATGAAATTCTGTTTACTCACTTGAGATTGAGTATCCGTTTCCCTCCTTTTCCTGTTAGGATTGGAAATCTTGTATTTTACATATCCATACGATCGAGTCCTTAGGTTTCCGAAATACATAGTTGAATGTAAAAAAAGTGCTTCGAATCATTGCTATTTGACTCAGACCTGTTCTGAAAAAGTCGAGGTATTTCGAATTGTTTGTTGACACGGACAAAGTAAGGGAAAACCTCTGAAATGATTTTCATATTGGACCCTGGACATCTAATAGTTCCGAATCGAATCTCTTTAGAAAGAAGATCTTTTGTCTCATGATAGCCTGCTCCAGTCCCCTTACGAAACTTTCGTTATTGGGTTAGCCATACACTTTACATGTTTCTAGCGATTCACATGGCATCATCAAATGATACAAGTCTTGGATAAGAATCTACAACGCACTAGAACGCCCTTGTTGACGACCCTTTACTCCGAGAGCATCTCGGGTTCCTCGAACAATGTGATATTTCACACCGGGTAAATCCTTCACCCTTCCTCCTCTTACTAATACTATAGAATGTTCTTGTAAATTATGGCCAATACCTGGTATATAAGCAGTGATTTCAAATTTAGAGGTTAATCGTACTCTGGCAACTTTACGTAAGGCAGAGTTTGGTTTTTTGGGGTTGATAGTGGAAAAGTTGACAGATAAGTTACCCTTACTGTCACTCTACAGAACCGTACATGAGATTTTGACCTCATACAGCTCCTCGTTCAATTCTTTCGAAGTAATTGGATCCTTTTCTTCGTTCGAGAATTTCTTCCCTTCTTCCACTCCGTTTCGAAGAGTAACTAAGACCAATTCAGTCACGTTTTCATATTCCAATTGAAGACTTTTCATTTATGATCAAAGGAAAAGATTTCTCTTTTACGAAACATATGCGGATCAAATCACGATCTTCTATCTAAATAAGAACAAGAACTCTTTCTCGATAGAAATCCCTTTGCCTCTCATCCTTAGAGAATTAGAAAGAAGGATCCTTTTTGAGTTTCAATTTTGTCATTTTGAGAGCTCTTCGATCTTCTACTTATTTGTTTGTTCTATTTCCTTTTTTCGATTTCCTTTTTTTCCTGGATTCTTTCATTTCATTTCGATTTTTCTTATTCTATCCCATAGGTATACCCTTTGAATCAATAGAGAACCTTTTCTTCTGTATGAATCTATATTATTCCATTCCAATTTCTTCCGGATACCTCCCAAGGAAAATCCCCAATTGAATCCAAAATTGACGGGTTAGTGTAAGCTTATCCATGCGGTTATGCACTCTTGAAATAGGAATCAACTTTCGGAAAGATTCTGGCTTTCGTGCTTTGGTGAGTTGTCCGAGATCCTTTCGATGACCTATGTTGTGTTGAAGGGATATCTATACGATCCGATCGATTGCGTAAAGCCCGCGGTAGCAATGGAACCGGGGAAAGTATACAGAAAAAAGAGTTCTTTTCTATTATATTAGTATTCGTTTTAGTAGAAGTTAGTGATCCCCCTAGTGATCCTGGCTCTGTGAGTCCTTTCTTCCGTAATGAATTTTGAGCACCAGCCTTACATTTTTCCTCTGTGGGCCGAGGAGATAGGGGCTCAGCTCAGCAGGAAGAGGGTTGTACCATGAGAGAAGCACGGGGGTCAACCTGCTTCAAATATACAAGATGGATTCTGGCAATCCAATGGAGTTGGACCCTCATGTCGATCCGAATGAATCCGTTTTTCTACTCTGTTTTTCTACTCTGGTTGTTCGCCTAAACAAGAAAGGAATTCTTGTTTAGGCAGTTTATATCATCCGTACATAGTGCTTTGATCTAAGATTGAAATTTATGCTTGTATGAACTAAGGTCCAAAATATCGAATAAACAAGTGTTTCCACGACTCTACCAACCACCCGGCCAATCCTCTTCCACGCTAGGCCTTTTCCCTTTTTCATGGCTACATATCTTTACGGATAAGGAATGGGAAATCTTTCTCCTGTTCCACAAATCAAATGGTTCATTTCCTCCGGGAGAAGCCATCTCTTTCTCAACAATATTTTGGTCATTTGATCCAATAGCCTTTCGTTAGATAGGAACAGATTCGCTAAATACTGATAACTCTCGAACAGAATATGAGAGGAGAAAGATCCTTTAGATAAGGAACTATTGATTCTAAGTCTTCTTTGCCATCTCTGACGACGCCCCAACAATTCGTAGTACTTTTCTCCCTTATGGAACCAACTGTCTTCTTCTATATATGAAGAAGGATGCTTATTTAGGTCAGGACTCTTCTCATCTAAATGATCATCTGAAAAAAATTCTCGAGGTGAAAGCCAAAAGTACAGGTATATGACTACGAGAAAGAATGGCTCCGAAGGTTCCCAAATAAATCGGTTTATTATAAAAAAGCTTTGTTCTTTTGAAAATCTGTCTTGTTTCTGGTGCTGAATTGTTTCATTCTCCGAGAACTCCGAATCATTCTCTTGAAGCTCCTCCTCTTGAAGCTGATCTTCCTCAAGATAAAAAGGCCAGTTGCCCTGAAATGACTCGGCCCAATAAGGAAGTCCCGATTTTATAAGCTTTTTGATATTCTCAATTTCGAGATTATCAAATATATAGCGAAATATTCTAGGAGACCGGACTATGTCTATTTCTATTTGATTTTCATTGAAGAAATCGTTCTCTATCTTCTGCGGGTTCACGGCTTCATGCTCTTCTTCAAACTCCGATTCGTTTATTTCTATTTCATTTCTCAATCTACTACGATAACGGGTAGAAAAAGAATTCTGTTGCATCATATCTAACGGATTCTTTGGTTCGGACCGAAGAAGTAATGTCTCACTGCTATTTTTTTCTATCCATGAGCATCCCACCAGAAAGCCTTCTAATTCTAATAGGTTCTGAACTAGCTGAGAATCATTCTCAAGAAATTCAGAAGAAGTGATCCAATTTTTGACATCGGGTCCGGGTGAAGACCAAAGATCTTGAGTGACCAATCCGGCAGAACAACTCAAAAGATAAAGAAGTATCGTTATTTTCTTCAAATTTGTTTCAAGTTCGACGTACCATTTGTACAAATAAGAACTCCATATTTTATTCCTCGCGATAGGGTCCTGCATATAGATATATATAGGATCTATGGGAAAATTGCTTAGAAATATATTTTGTGCAAAAACTCTTCCTATCTGATACAAAAAGATCCTATGATCCTGAAACCATCTTATGTGAGTTTGAAAATCCCAAGTCTGTCTAAAAGAAGCGAATCGAATTGAATTCGTTTCTTCTATTATGTATTTCCTCTGTGTAATACTAATTGATAGGACCTCATTGTTAAGTGCTACAAGATGTTGTGCATTCGAACTCATGGTTATAGACCCAAATTTCTTACTATCGAATATTTGATTTTCCAAGCCAAATCCCCTAGTATATGAAAGAATCCGGAAGTACCTTCGTTGTTCTGGAATAGTAAGCCTTCGTATCTTAATGAATGTATTAAATTTATTCAGGCCTATTAGAGCGGGATCCACTTCTCGGGGAATATGAGTCGAAGCAATAACTAGAATATTTCTAGTAAAACATCTTTGACGATCCTTGGAATTGGAAAGAGAGCTCTCTTCTAGATGGAGGGATAAATACCTCAACTCATCCCGATCCAGATCATGAATGTTTGGAATCCATACTATACAAGGAGATATTGTTTTTGCCAAATCGAATTGCACGGTCATATCCCAATAAAATGGGTTATTGCTAGTTAGCCTATCCTGTGTCATATTGAAAAGAATCTTATCAAAATTAATATTCTTAGCAATATCGCCACTATCATCAACATCAAAATCATCAACATCAAAAGGAATAGAAGTAATACCCTCATCCTCACAGTCGTCGAATTCACCTCCAACCCAATATGATTCACCATCCAAAAAAGACCAAAAAGACGCCTCGTAAAAATCGCAATCGTAATCGTATAAATACCGGTACTCGAGCGGATATATCTTAATGAAAGGAAGATAAGAATTTTTCGCTAGGGATTTGACCAAATAGGATCGCCCAATTCCTATAGAACCTATCACTAAAACACTCCTAGAAGGGTACGGGGCTAAGCGAAGCGAAAAGGGGGTTGGACGAGATGACAAATGAAAAGTCCCCCACGAGGTTATTGTCTCATAATAAGCAAGAAATATCCGTCTTTCCGCTAAACAGGATTTATTGAACTCATAATTCAATAGATCCTTTTGCTGCATTTCAAATAAGTACCGTAAATAATTGGATCCAGGTTGTTCCACTATTTCATCTAAAAGATTACTCTGAGTCAAACTCCATAGAATTTCATTAATCCTTTTTTCTGTACTTAAGGTGCAGAGCTGAACCACAAATTCTTTTTCTTGATCATCAACCCAATCGGTGTCCGCCACCCAGGATTCTATTTCATCATCCCAGTTCCCCACCTTTTTTCTTTTCCTTATCAATGAATACATCTCTATACTTGTAGGACTTAGATGTCTCGTATTTATAAAAAAAATGATTTGATTGATGAAATTATTTGGGATGAGACTTATGAAAGAACTTATGCGATAGGTGAGATAAGAGATGAGCAAATCGATCCGATTTCGATTCTCAGATTCTTCCTGAAAAAGTAGTAGGTATCCTAGTTCTATCAGAAAATTGAAGAATTCTCCTATGTATTCTTCCAGAATAACATAGTATTTTTGCAGAATAGCAATAACTGGACGGGGATTCTCTATAAATCCAATGGGATCCTGGAAAATAACTGGAAAGGGATCCTCTAAATTCTCTGACCTGAAAGAAGATATAGGATACCTATCCCTAAGTTTTTCCAACTCCATGAAGCATGATGGATTTGCCCAAGATTTGATCTTTTCAAAATCTAGAAATAACTGACGACAGGTTTTGCAAATGAAGGTAAGACCTCTACAAGCGAGATATCCAGCAAAAAGAAGAAGGAAAAGAATTGAAAAGAGGAACTCAGCCGATATCAATGACTTATTCCTATATGAGAAGAATAATGAAAATGTACAAGAAAGAAAAGGAGAAGACCCATTAAAAGAATCAGTCTTTGTTCGAGACAGATTAGTCTTTTTTCGGAGTAGCTGTACTAAATGAAGATTTGAAATCTTCTTACTTATCAGAGTCCATTTCATCAAAATCTTCTCACTTATCAGAGTCCATTTCATCAAAATCTTCTCAAGATATACCCATGGTATATCCAGAATATCTTGAATTTTGGATATCACGGTTGGGAATATAAAATAGGAAAAAATCTCGGAAAGGATGAATCTGAAATATTTGAACCCGCTCGTAGTAAAGATCGTGAGCAGCCATTCTTTGTAAATAGTCCATTCTAAGTAAATAATATTTTCTTCAATATTCCCTTCGAAAAGTTTTACAGAAAAAAGTTTTTTTTTATTGATTATTTTGATATTTCTTTTTTTAACGTATTTCTTTTTACTTCGAAAACCAAAAAGACTCCTTTTTTCCTTCTTTCCGGATGGTAAAGATTTCTCAGAACATGGATTTGATCCACAGTCCATGTTTGAATTGACACTGAGATACTGATGCAAGTTCTTCATTTTTGAATCAGATCGATTCATATCTGAAAAAGATTGCCAAAAAGTTTTTTCCAATCTAAAAAGGTCCGCGATCGAGGAACTAGCTCTAGAAACGACTGGATCAGATTGAATTGGTCTTAAAAGGTCCGCGATCGAGGAACTAGCTCTAAAAACGACTGGATCGGATTGAATTGCATAAAGAGTTCTTGGAAAAATGAAAGATGTATAGAATCTATTATAGAATTTTTGATACAATTTATACATGAAAGATTTGTACAAGTTCTCTCTTTTGTCGCTACTTTTTGGAAAATCCTGATCCTGAGGTATGTTTATGTCAGATACCCTTGCAGAAAGACTCAAAACAAAATGTTTTTTTTGACCGACGTACAAAGAAACTATTTTGTTGCGAATAAATGAGATATTGAGGAATTTTCGATATGTAAGATCCTCATTATTGATACGAATTTTTTCCACAAAAAAGGGAAATCTTTTCTTACAAGAGACCCAGAACCAAAAGTGATGTAGATCATTCCAAAATCGAAGTCCATTTGCTTTATAAAAAGAAGATATCATAGAACTTCTATGAAATGCTTTCACGGGATTCAGCCAATTGTCTCGATCATGGGGTATGATGGAGAAATAGGAATCCGTGTTATCAAAGGATTTCATGCGATTCTTTCTACTATGGGATGAGTCAATCATCCACTTTGATATTTCGTTGAAATAAAATGGGAATATTCTTTCTTCATTGATCCATAATTTCGATCCTTGGGAAGTATTATGATCGTCCAATCTTTGAGAAGTATTATGATCGTTCAATAAGAAGGGTTTCAATTTCTTCAAAAGAACGATTTGAAGACGTAGTGGTTCGAACGACTTCTCCTGGATCGGATCTTTCAATTCATAAATGTACATCTCAGAACTATGAATGGCGATATTCCCGATATGTACAGAGAATCGGGGATATAACCAGTACAAAAACTTAGGAAAAAAGATAAGTAACTTAAGTAACTTATGAAAAAAGAGACGTGCCATGGGCAAAAGGACAAGAAATAACTTAGTGAAAGTGAATTCGTATATGTCGAAAATTTCGGACCAATCAATCAAATCCCAATAACTCGAAAAATCAGTGATATGGCATCGTAATTGATCTCGTAAATCTCGTAATTGATCGAAGACTACTTGAAGCTTCTCCTGTTTCGAAGAGAAATATCCCAGGAAATCTTCCTGGAGATTCTGGAACTCATTCGACCATTTGCTATATGCATCAGGATACCCATTCCTGGATCTCTGGGTTCGACAAATAAAAGGGTCGAACCATTTCTTCTCACTCTTTGCCCAATTGGATAAATGTTGATTGATCGTAGATTTCGTCCTAGTTCGATGATTCATACTATCTTTTCCAATGGAATCCTTATTCGGCTCCGTTATTGATAGAATGAATCGATTTACCATTTCTGCAAATCGATCTTCTGCATTCGATTTCTCCTTCGGAATCATAGAATACCCGGGGGAAATAGGATGAATTGAGACGGTTTTTTGTAAATACCTAATTATTTTGAATAGATCCACCAGTTCTTTATGTTCCGATCGCCGCCTGAAGGGGACAAAAGAAACACCCAATTTTCTCTTCCAAAGAGCCTTCTCTACAGGGGACCTCTCCGTAGGACTCGAACCCAGATAAAGTTCTGACCATCTGTCAGAGAAAAAAGAATGAATGGATCTTGTAGGATTCCCAAGAAATTCTTCGATTTCTTCCGGAAGCAGATTATTATTCATCCGCTTTTCACCTTCTGCGGATAGCCGGAACTTTGAGGAAGATCCAAAAAGAAATTTCGGGAATCGACCTGATTCTATCTCTGTTCGTTCCACATCCTCATTTCTAATGGAATCGAAATGATGTATGGATTGATTAGAAGATCCTTTTGGAGGATACAAAAGCGAAATTACAAATCTATTAATATTAGAAGATTCTTCTCTAGATCCAACCGAATTCATAGGTATAGGAAGAAACCCCCTCAAATAGATATTTTTTCGTTCAACTATATTTCGATTTTGAAGACGACATAAACAGACCCCTAGTACAAGTAGCATCACACCCCTTACCACATTTTTGACGACACCATGGACACGTTTTACTACATTTTTGATCCTGGAATCTCGAGTTATTAAACCTGTTTTGGTTAAATATCGATTGCTTCCTGAACCCTGGGAATTTTTGGAAAATAGGATACCCAAAATTCGGGAGTCAAAGAGTCTCATAAAGCGTTCTTGGTCGAAAAAAATGTCTATGAAAGAGTGAGATTTCTTGATCTCTCTTAATATCTCTCTCCAGTCCAAGATCCAGCTGGATATCCAATCATGTGCTGTATTTTTCTTTTTTTTTTTCATAGAGTTCCTACTTTTCTTTAAGATTATTATGAAGAGTATTAATGTTATCCTTATTTTACTACAAAAAATGCTGATGATGATTTTCATTTTGACTTCTATTTTTTAGGTATTGGTTGTTGATTAGAAAATTAGGTAATATTTCTTCACTGATTGTTTAATATTTGAATCATTGATTCTTTCAGTCACATAAGTCTTAATTTCACATCTCCGAATGTGAAAAGACGTAAAAATATCTTCATATATCAGACGTTCGCTAATTAGTACTGCATCTTCAAAATTGTAACCCTCCCATGGCATATAAGCTACCAATATGTTTTTCCCTAAAGCGAGTTCCCCACCAACTGTAGCGGCACCGTCTGCTAAAATTTGACCTTTTCTCAAACATTTACCTCCCTGAACCCGGGATTTTTGGTGGATCAAAGTTTTTTTTCTTAATTCCAATACCAAACTTGATCAGATCACTCCAATCATCGTCTGAATTATCTTCAGACGATGAATCCAACCAACCTGGATCATTCCATCGTATCGTAGCATTCATAATTTCGAATATATGAATGCATATCGCGAAATCGACATGCGTTTGAATAAAGTAATCAAATATGTCCGATGTTTCGCGATTTTTTTTCAAAATTTTCTTTGATTTTTTTGAATTGTTTGCAATAAGACTTCATGTAGACTCTCAAATCGCTTTTACAAGACAAAAACACTTGCTCCTTGGAGCACAAATGAAGGCCGGCTCGTAACCCGGCCATATTAGAGTGGATTCGTTTCAACTGTACCTGAATCATATTCAATTCATCAATACAATAAGACTTCGCAAGGTTATAAAATTGTATTGTGTGAATAGAATTATTGTGCCCAGGTTCTAAAAACCTGTTCTGAATTTGGCGGGGCCCGTTAGCCAGATTACTGGCCTCTATCAATGGAACGAATTCCGCTTCGTAAAGCTTTTCAAGATAAGATATAAACTCGTCGATCGAAATGCGCTCTTCGGAACAAAGAAAAGTTAAAAGCACTATTTTAAAAAGGAGATTTTTGCTCCTACAAAAATTGATTAAGAAGGGTGGAAAGATACTATCGAATGGATAGCATATTTCCATTTTCAAAGATCTATTGATGGTTTGGTTAATGGATTGATCCAATTTTGCATTTTCTATAATTTCAGAAAACAAATTGCACAATCCTAAGTCGGCGTTAATGTCCACAAAAAGATCGACTAAAGTGAAAATATCATAAAGCTCTACTTTAATATCATAAAGCTCTACTTTGTGTTCAAAGTATATGCAGCGATTTATAATCGCTGCACTAAGCTCTTTTCGAAAACGCTCAGTCATCTCATTCAGACTCATTTGTTCATTCTTGAATTGAACAAGAAATTCACAAAGTTGATCTAAAAGGATTCCGTTTAAACGAGCGTGTGCACGTGAAGTTCTTGCACAATTTTTATACAATTGTGCTTCTCTACCCTCTTCTATATGTCCATAGAAGACATATCTGCGCCGAAAACAATTTTCACTAAAAGAGATAGTTTTAGTGTTAACTGGAGTAACACTTTTTGCATCTTTTCGCTTAGATAACCAAAAATCGACCCTCTGTAACCATTCGTCGTTAGTAATGAGTTTCGTACTAAGCATAACCATAAACGAACATAAGTGAAAGATTATCACCCTGTTCAAAATGTAGTCTGAAACAAAGACTTCGACTACGTCTTGCAACTTCGAAATACTCAATTTGGAATTTTTCATGCTCCTCCTACACTATAAAAAAAAAAAAGAAAAATAAAAAAATGTGAAAATATTCACTTAATATTTGATCCATTCGATGGATCAGTTTAACTATAAAAATGCAATCTTCCGATGCGCCTTGGACTGAATAGATCTGCTTCTCTTTGTTCTTACGAACGGAGTTGTTCCCTTATTTTGATTTTCAATGGGATGAAATCAAAATGAGCCCTTTCTGATACAGAATCTACTGCAAAAAGGTGAGGTACACAGTATATAGTCTTTTGAGTTTAATGCGATAAAATAAAGTGACATAGTTTCTATTTCTCTTAAGGAGTATTTCCATGGGTTTGCCTTGGTATCGTGTTCATACTGTCGTATTGAATGATCCCGGTCGATTGCTTTCTGTTCATATAATGCACACAGCTCTAGTTGCTGGTTGGGCCGGTTCGATGGCTTTATACGAATTAGCGGTTTTTGATCCCTCTGACCCCGTTTTTGATCCAATGTGTATGATTATGATCATACATCTTTTAGATTATGATAATATCTCTTAGATTCAGCATCCATGGCTGAATGGTTAAAGCACCCAACTCATAATTGGCAAATTCGTAGGTTCAATTCCTACTGGATGCACCCTAATGGGAATGTTCAATAAGTTGGCTCTCTATGGATGGGATCTCATCATCCATCCATAACGAATTGAATATGGTATATTCATACCATAACATAGGAAGATTAAGAACTCGAATCCTGATCAATACTGGGACTCATAGGGAAGAAATTGGAGTTATGGATGGAATCAAATATGGAGTAGTTACAGGAAAAAGTCTTCGGTTATTGGGGAAGAATCAATATACATACTTCTAATGCCGAATCAGGATCAACTAAGACAGAAATCAAGTAAGTATTGGGTTGAACTCTTCTTTGGTGTTCAGGTAATGGCTATGAATAGCCATCGACTACCCCGAAAGGGTCGAAGAGACCTATTATGGGACATGCAATCCATTACAGGCATATGATCATTACGCTTCCATCAGGTTATTCTATTCCACCTCTTCTAGAGATTCTAAAGAAAAGAACTTCAAGAAAAATACTTAATAACACGGCGATACATTTATACAAAACTTCTAGTCCAAGTACACGCAATGGAGCTGTAGACAGTCAAATGAAATCCAATCCACGAAATAATCTGATCTATGGACGGCATCGTTGTAGTAAAGGTCGTAATGTCAGAGGAATCATTACCGCAAAGCATAGAGGGGGGGGGTCATAAGCGTCTATACCGTAAAATCGATTTTCGACGGAATCAAAAAGACATATCTGGTAGAATCGTAACCATAGAATACGACCCTAATCGAAATACATACATTTGTCTTATACACTACGGGAATGGTGAGAAGAGATATATTTTACATCCCAGAGGGGCTATAATTGGAGATACCATTGTTTCTGGTGCAGAAGTTCCTATATCAATGGGAAATGCCCTACCTTTGAGTGCGGTTTGAACTATTGATTTACGTAATTGGAAGTAACCAATTAGGTTTACGACAAAACCTAGAAATCGATCACTGATTCAATTGGAGTACCTCTATGGAATAGACCTCAACAGAAAACTGTTGAGTAACGGCAGCAAGTGATTGAGTTCAGTAGTTTCTAATAGAGAATTATTGACTCTAGAGATATGGTAATATGGAGAAAATTGTTTGAAGCACGTACCGAACCGGAAGCGCCTCTTCTTTCAAAGAGAGGAGGACGGGTTATTCACATTTCATTTGATGGTCAGAGGCGAATTGAAAGCTAAGCAGTGGTAATGAAGATCCCCCGAAGAGATGTCTCCTACGTTACCCGTAATATGTGGAAGTATCGACGTAATTTGATAGAGTCATTCGGTCTGAATGCTACATGAAGAACATAAGCCAGATGACGGAACGGAAAGACCTAGGATGTAGAAGATGATAACATGAATGATTCGGCAGATTAGGATTCCTATATATCCACTCATGTGATACTTCATTATACGATGAAAAGATCTATTTTTTTCGATATCATCATATACATCTAGAAAGCCGTATGCTTTGGAAGAAGCTTGTACAGTTTGGGAAGGGGTTTTTTTTGATAAAAAAGAAGAATCTACTTCAACCGGTATGCCTTTAGGCACGACCATACATAACATAGAATTCAAACATGGAAAGGGCGGACAATTAGCTAGAGCAGCAGGTGCTAGAGCGAAACTGATTGCAAAAGAGGGTAAATCGGCCACATTAAGATTACCATCTGGGGAGGTTCGTTTGATATCCCAAAACTGCTTGGCAACAGTCGGACAAGTGGGTAATGTTGGGGTGACCCGAAAAAGTTTGGGTAGAGCTGGATCGAAGTGTTGGCTAGGTAAGCGTCCTGTAGTAAGAGGAGCAGCTATGAACCCTGTGGATCATCCCCACGGGGGCGGTGAAGGAAAAGCTCCAATTGGAAGAAAAAAACCCGCAACTCCTTGGGGTTATCCTGCGCTTGGAAGAAAAAGTAGGAAAAGGAGAAAATATAGTGATAGTTTGATTCTTCGTCGCCGTAAATAGGAACATTCCAAATCGAATTTCCAAAATTCGATGGGATGGGCGAACGACGGGAATTGAACCCGCGCATGGTGGATCCACAATCCACTGCCTTGATCCACTTGGCTACATCCGCCCCTTATCTAGCTAAAGGATTTTCTCTTTTTTGCATTCATCATTATTGTATTTATTCTGACCTCCATACTTAGATCGAGATATTGGACATAGAATGCCAATCTTTACCATGTCAAAAAAGGAGTAATCAGCTGTGATAGGTCAACAAGAAAGATTTGTAGCTAATCCAAAGAAAAGATTTGTAGCTAATCCAAAGAAAAGATTTGTAGCTAATCCAAAGGAAAGATTTGTAGCTAATCCAAAGGAAAGATTTGTAGCTAATCCAAAGAAAAATTTGTAGCTAATCAAAAGAAAAGATTTGTAGCTAATCATTTATTCGAAAAAATGGAAAAAATCAAAATGGGGAAGGAGAAAGAAATAATAGTCACTTGGTCTCGGGCATCTAACATTCTACCCTCAATGGTTGGCCATACATTCGGTATTCATAATGGAAAGGAACATATACCTATTTATAACAGAATCTATGATAGATCACAAATTGGGAGAATTCGCGCCTACACGGAATTTCGCGAGAGATGCAAGAAACGATAACGATAAAAAATCTGTAATGAAGAATAAAAAAAAATAGGGATCAAACAAATATTAAGGAGATCTTATGAAAAATTGGAAAAAGCTAGGGGAAAATCCTATGAAAAAGAACTCGAGTTTAACTTCAGGTAAAGAAGTAAAGGTTTTAGCTCAACATATCCATATTTCTGTTTCCAAAGCACGAAGAGTCATTGATCAAATTCGTGGACGTTCTTATCAAGAAACACTTATAATACTATATTTCATGCCTTATCAAGCATCTTATCCCATTTCTAAATTAATTTATTCTGCAGCAAAAAATGCAAATCATAATATGGGTTTAAAAGAAGCGGATTTATTCATTAGTAAAGCCGAAGTCAATAGAGGTGCTATTAAAAAAAAGGCAAGACCCCGTGCTCAAGGACATAGTTTTCCAATAAAAAGAACCACGTGTCATATAACAATCGTACTAAAGGAAAAACCGAAATCTTTCTTAGATCAATCTAAGATTTAGATTCCTATGAAATTCCAAAAATATGGATAAAAAAATAAAATAGGGAGGAATTATGGGACAAAAAACAAATCCACTTTGTTTCAGACTTGGTACAACCCAAAGTCATCATTCTATTTGGTTCGAAGAACCAAAAAAATATGCTACGGGTATACAAGAAGATCAAAAAATACGAGATTTTTTCAAGAATTATGTACAATATAGGCTCAACAAATATTACCAAATGGTTGTCAAAGAAGTAAACCAAAGGAATACAAAATATGAAAACATTCGAATACCTCCCTTAGGCTTCGAAGGAATTGTACGAATAAAAATTGAAAAACAAGCAAATAAAATACAAAAACCATTTATACGAATAAAAATATATAGCGGATTCGTGCCAAAATTCTTACTCAAAGAAAACACATTGGCCCATTTCCGGGAAAATTATAAAAAAACAAGAATTTTATTCTGTATACCCCAGCCCCAGAAAAATCACTGTTCACCTCGAAAAAGCTGAAATACATTATAGACAACCTAATCTTCTTGCAGAATATATAGCCTTACAATTAAAAAATAGAGTCCCCTATAGAAAGACAATGGCACAAGCTATTGATTTAGCTAGAAAAACAGATACAAAAGGAATAAAAGTAAAACTCGCAGGTCGTATCGATGGAAAAGATATTGCACGTAAAGAAGGTAAAAGAGAAGGTAAACTTCCCCTACAAATAATTTGTAGCAAAATAGATTATGGTTCTCATACAATTCAAACAATCTATGGAGTGCTAGGCCTAAAAATTTGGATATTTAGAAAGTAGAGAAAGAAAAGTTGCAAACAAATATATATATATATTTTACTTTTTCTTTCTATTTGATAGCAATGATAGAAGAAAAAAAGACAAATTCTTTCATGGATTCTTTTGCATTAAAGAGAAACAAGCAGTTCGAATTAGTTAGGGTTAAATAATAATTTCATTGATTTTTTTTATTTAGTATAATTGCTATGCTTAGTGTGTGATTCGTTAGTTTTTTCTTTCAAATTGAAAAGTTTAACATTTTCAAGCGGGGGCTGAAAAAATCAACTAACCCTTACTCAAAACTTGTTTCTATTTCAAGGTAAAAAAACTAAAAACCAACTTATTGCTTCGTATTATCAAGATCCCCCCAAACAGTCACTATATGAATAAATCATATATTTGTAGCAACTGAAATCTCTTCTTTATTTTCTAATTCATAGAGAAAAAATCCGATTTTGCTAAGTCAAACTAAAGGGGGTGTGGATAAAAGGAAGGCTGATAGAAAGAAAGAACAAAATATCCATGTTATATAATCCCATTATGTATGGTCTATAAATTACTAAAAGAAAAAGCAGTGTCACAAAGCATCAAATTTTTTCATTTTATTCTTAATCAAATATCCAATTCAAAAATAAAGAAAAAAGAGAAATATGAATAAAATAACAAAGAATAAAGAGTCTGGAGTTAATAAAACTAAGGAAATTAACTTGAAAACAAATTTTGTTGAAAGCTCCATTGTAGAGTTTGGGCCTAATCATGAATAGAGAAGCTAGGGGAACGACAGAACCTGTGATTTTATAGAATTCTATTTAAAACAAATTCTAAGAATTCATTAGGTAGGATGGCGGAACAAACCAAAAAAAATTTCAATTTTTCTGAAAGTCATGAATGAAACTTACGAATGAAAGAAAAAAATGAAAGAGAAAAGAGTAAATATTCGCCCGCGAAATACCTATTGATTCACGGAATCAAATATTTGAACACAATTCATTCAATAGAAATCAAAATCAGAAAAGAAAAGATTCATTATAAAACAAACATCATATTCTATGTGTATTCTATTAAATAGAAATAAATGAACACACACCTTGGCTTTCTTTTTTTGTATATTTTTTTGTATCAAACTATTCTGATTTTATTGAAAAAAAAATTGAATTCAATTCAATGATTGAATAATCAAAATTGAACCCTTTTATTCCTATTCGCGAGGAGCTGGATGAGAAGAAACTCTCATGTCCTGTTTTGCAATAGAGATGAGATTTCACCATCGACTATAACCCAAAAAGAACTAGATTTCGTAAACAACATAGAGGAAGAATGAAGGGAGTATCTCGTCGAGGTAATTCGATATCTTTTGGCAGATATGCTCTTCAAGCACTTGAACCTACCTGGATTACAGCTAGACAAATAGAAGCCGGGCGAAGGGCAATAACACGATATGTGCGTCGTGGGGCAAAAATATGGGTACGTATATTTCCCGACAAACCTGTTACAATTAGGACTACGGAAACACGCATGGGTTCAGGTAAAGGAGATCCAAAATATTGGGTATGCGTTGTTAAACCAGGTCGAATACTTTATGAAATGGGTGGAGTATCAGAACCTGTAGCTAGAAGAGCGATCTCAATAGCTGCTCACAAAATGCCTATACAAACTCAATTTCTTATTTCAGAATAGAAATATAGAAGAAAACCAAAAAATAAGGTATTCAAGATTAAAAAGCAAGTGTAGATTTCTATTTTATGGAAAGAAAATATTTCTTTCTTCTTTTTTTTTATCTTTTTGTACTGAAATTCAAAAATTGAAATTAAAAACATATGATTCAACCTCAGACCATGTTGAATGTAGCAGATAACAGCGGTGCTCGAAAATTGATGTGTATTCGAATCATAGGAGCGAGTAATCAACGATATGCTCAAATTGGTAATGTCATTGTTGCTGTAATCAAAGAAGCAGTTCCCAATATGTCTCTAGAAAAATCAGAAGTAATTAGAGCTGTAGTTGTACGTACACGTAAGGAATTGAAACGCGAAGATGGTATGATAATAAAATACGATGACAATGCAGCAGTTATCATTGATCAAAAAGGAAATCCAAAGGGATCTAGGATTTTTGGTGCAATCACTGAAGAATTGAGAAAATTTCGTTTTACTAAAATCCTTTCATTAGCTCCTGATGTATTATAAACACTAGTAAATAAGACTAGAAAATATATATATTTTCTAGTCTTATTGGGTATCATCTATTTGAAATAGATGAAATTCTTGGATTGTTTCTCAGGTATATATTCTTTCTCGAATGAAAAAAAAATAAAACATGTTGATTACATAACAATTAGCGAGAATCCATAAGCTTAGTTCGTCATGAGTAAAGACACTATTTCCAATCTTATAACTTTGATAAGAAATGCTGACATGGCTAAAAAAGAAACTGTTCGAATACCATCTACAAATATTACGGAAAGCGTGGTTAAAATACTTTTAACTGAAGGTTTTATTGAAAATGTTCGAAAACACCAAGAAAATCAAAAAAATTTCTTGATTTTAACTCTACGATATAGAAAGACTCAAAAAGGAATATATAGAACTAGAACTTTTTTAAAACGTATAAGCCGACCTAGTCTACGAATTTATTCAAAATATCAACGAATTCCTAAGATTTTAGGCGGAATAGGAATTGTAATTCTGTCTACTTCTCGGGGTATAATGACAGATCGAGAAGCTCGACTTCAAAGAATTGGAGGAGAGATTTTGTGTTATGTATGGTAATCCTCATAAAAATAGAAAAAAATATAAAAGAGAAAGCTGTCAGAAATACAAAAGAGAATATTCGAATTAGAAATCATTAATTCTATCAGTTTCAAGTGATTTTGTACATCCAAAAATTTATTAATATGAATCGAATCCATGTTGTTTATGAAAAAAAACAAGAGTGGCACTCCTAGAAAAGATAACAACAGGAAAAGACGACTTGTGTATGAAGGAACCATTGTGGACCCGATCAAAGATATCCTTTTCCACGTGCGTTTGGATCATAATAATCAAATCGTTCTGGGTTATCTCTCTGGCAATATACGTCGTAATCATATACTTGTAGTACATGGGGATAGAGTCAAGATCGAAATCAGTGAGTTTGATTCAAAAAGAGGAAGGATTGTGTATCGATTTCCCCGTCCCCGAGTATTCTCTGATGGGATAGAACAAACCAAAGATGATCATAAAGCAATGGAGGATCCCACTTCTCCTAAATCATTGTTGGACCCAGAAAACACAAATCCAATGAGCGGCGATTCCGCAGAGGAAAGAGATAGCAAAGACACAAAGCCTAACCAAGATTAGGCAGATTCGGGTGATTTTTCTCTTTCTGGGACCCCTTTGGAAATTATTGATTCCAATAAAATAAAGAGATGAGTCTTATTTCTTCCCAGTGAATTCAACAAAAAAAAAAAGATAACAAATAAAAACTATGAAAATTGGAGCATCAGTTCGCAAAATTTGTCAAAGATGCCGCCTAGTTCGTAGGCGCAGACAACTTACAGTGATTTGTCCCAATTTGAAACATAAAAAAAGGCAAGGTTAATCTTTCTCATTCAAAAAAACCTTTCTTTAGAAATTCTTAATCACTTTGTTCAACGATTTTCTCGATACAGAAAAAAAGGAAAAAGTGGATTTCTGGACAATTCAATTCTTTTTTGATCTTCAAAATCCTAACCAAGAACAGTGAAGAATTCAAAAAAACGGAAAGAGAGGGATTCGAACCCTCGGTAAACAAAAGCCTACATAGCAGTTCCAATGCTACGCCTTCAACCACTCGGCCATCTCTCCTACGATATATATTTATATTCACATTCTATATTTACATCAAGAAAATACTCCAAGGACCTATTGAAAAGGATATAATCGTAACAGGGATTTTTTTTTTACAGAATTTGGTACTTTATTTTTCCTTTTTTATTAGGATCATTTTCCCTTGGGAAAATGAAAAACATTTTCAAATAGAACGAATTACTAAATTATGTCTAGATCTCGTATAAATGGGAATTTTATAGATAGGACTTTTTCAATTGTAGCCAATATCTTGTTGGGAATAATTCCAACAACTTCAGGAGAAAAAAAGGCATTTACCTATTACAGAGATGGTGCGATTTGATTCTTTTTTCTTGGTTTTTTTTTAGCTTTAGTTAAGTCTTAGCAAGAAAAATGTGTTGCGGAATAGAAAAAAACCCAATCATGAAAATGAAATCTACGCTTGGGTGAAGGTTGAAGTTTGGGTGGGGATAGAACCATCAATCCATCCCTTCAATCGTGTATCCTCGATTGATGCAATCTCAAATGCCTCAATTGTCAATTTGAGGCATTAAGCGAAAGATTAGGACCTATAGATTTATTCGTATTGCGGTCAATCCTACTCTAGTAATAAGGCCTATTAAGTATAGGGAAAAAGCACTACACGTAGGAATCAACAGAACAAAAACTTTGTTCGAAATACCCCTTTTTCCTTATAGGAATCGGGACTAATAAGAATGGTTAGGACAACAAACATCCATTTCGTTCGTACTTTGGATACCCATAAAACCATCAAAGATCGTTGAAGTGACTAATTCTCAGAAACGAGCAAGCGTATTAAAAACAAAGAAATTATTGGACTTCCCTTTTTCATCTAAAATAATATATAATATTATTTATATGTTGAATTGGTATTCAGAAAAAACCTCTGATTAAAAGGTTGACTAGAGATTTCTTGTAAAAATTGCTAGCTTCTTTCAGTTCATAAAAAATATGAGAATAGTCGAATTTCATTCAAAAGATTTTTTTTTCTCAGTATTATGCGCAGAAGGTAGGAGCCGTATGGAAATGAGAATATCCTGTACGGTTTTGGAACGGAGACCTTTTCAATAGACTGAACGACCGTAACGAATGTGGCTCAATCCGAAGGAAATTATGCAGAAGCTTTACAGAATTATTATGAAGCTACGCGACCAGAAAATAGATCCTTATGATCGAAGTTTCATACTCTATAATATAGGCCTTATACACACAAATAATGGGGAACATACAAAAAGCTTTGGAATATTATTTTCGAGCACTAGAACGAAATCCTTTTTTAGTTCAATCGTGCAATAATATTTGCCGTGATCTGTCATTACCGTGCGGCCTATCTCTACTATAGAAAAAAAAGTAGCTATTAGAAAAAATGGGGTTTCTACATGGAAATCGTCAAAAGTCACGATTTTTGTGAGCTGTAGCAAATAAAAAGAATTCGCGAGAACCAAAATAGGAAGAAAAAAAAGATATAGCCTTTATCTATGGATAAAAATAAAAAGGATAGAGCAAGCACCGTAAGATCAATTATCGAGCTATTGTGTCGATACAATTAAGAACTGCTTACTTATGCCATGATAGGGGGATATTAAGTTAGGAATCCACTTATGTAATCGAGTGATCCACTAAGATGCTAAGCAGCGGTGTAGTATTAGATCCTAAGGATAGTAAGTTCTTTTTCTTCTTTAGAGAATTCTTTTTCAAAAATTCTATAAAATTTTCTTATAAGAAAATGAGATAGTTACTTTTCAGAAAATCCTAAAAAAAATATATAGAAACTATACATAGTTTATTATTCGGAAAGTGGGAAGAAAAGATCAAACTTATTTATTATTAAATAAATTAGCGTTTTAAACTAATCGTAATGCATTTTTTTTTTATAAAAAAGTTTATCTAAAATCAAGGCAAAATGAAATTATTAATTTAACTAAATTATCATATTAGTTATGTCTTATTATATATGTCATATAAGACATATGAATAGAATATAAAAAAGAATATATTACGGAGCCGTATGAGATAGTAAACTCTCAAGTACGGTTTTTTAGGAAAGAATTTTTCTATTCCGACCGGGAGAACAAGCCATTCTAGAGGGCGATTCTGAAATTGCAGAAGACTGGGTTCAATAAAGCTGCCGAATACTGAAGCAAGCTATAGCGCTCACTCCAGACAATTATATTGAAGCACGTAATTGGTTGTAGATCAACAAAGCGTTTCAAACTTGAATAAGATTCACTTGAATAACATTACTCTGTCTTTTACTTTTGAATTTCCATTCAATTCATTCAATTGAGTTTTTAAAAATTTTAGTTAATTAAGCTATAGGGTTTCTTATTTCTTTTTTCCTATTAAAGGAAAGAAGATTATAATTAATCATTTTATGACCTTCTATTTACCATTCGGAAGAAGAATTCTTGTGTTTTTTTATTATACTTTTTCTATATCCCTTGTATTTGGCTTAATATTTTTCTATATTATATAATATAGAAAAACGATATAAAAAAAATAGAATTCGAGTGAAAAATTAGAAAGGGCTCATTTTGATTTCATCCCATTGAAAATCAAAATAAGGGAACAACTCCGTTCGTAAGAACAAAAGAGAAGCAGATCTATTCTATACCAGATAAGCCCATACGGCACCTTGCAATATAGGGGGAGATTGCATTAGAATTGATCAAAGAATAAGTGAATATATTCACTCACGAATTTGTATTAATGTACACCAATAAAATTTTTTATTATGATGAATCCAAATGGCAATTACAGATGGAATCCTATTGTAACATCACTATGTTACGATAATTTCGAGACGTAGTCCAATTCTTTCTTGCGGACTACGTTATAAATAACGTTACGATATATAGCATATGTCGCTGTATTGTGCTGCTTAAAAAAGAGCACATTACTAAGGAAGAATGTGTTAAATGATACATTTTTTCGTATCTGGACGACAAAATGCTTGTCGAGTCGACCCTCAACCAAAATCCGTTTATTTGGCCGTTTATTGGTTTCTATACGGCGCAGACGTCTCTTTTTTCGACACGTCCGAAGAAGACAGAGAGACGGTTTTCTATACTCATTGTAACGAAAGTTCTTTTGAAGACACCCGTTTAAAACGGGGTCCTTTTAGATAAACTTTCGGAACTTGTTGTTCAATTCAACAATGAAAAACTTGACATCGATGAAGTAACGGCACGTTTTGAGGAAGAAATTAACAAAAGAATGAAAATAACTTTGAAAACAAACTGCTATCCTGTAACAAGATAGCGGATACTCTTAGTTTGATCGATTTTTTTGTTAAGAGCAACCCGAATTTCGCATTGTGCAACTTTCTATCCGAAATTATAGAAATGCACTATTCGATCAAAAGGTCAATGCATCTTTGCAAAATGGAAACACATTAGAATCCTTTTCATTCTATGATGTTTTTCCGCCCTTCTTAATAAGGTTTTGCAGAGGCAAAAATCTCCTTTTTAAAATAGTGCTTTTAACTTCTCTTTGCTCCGAAGATCGCATTTCGATCGACGAGTTTATATCTAAACTTGAAAAGCTTTTCAAGATTATGAATCTAAAATGGAATTCCTGGAGTTAGTAGAAACGCTAGCTACGATAAAAGCAAAATTTTAGGCTTTTATCTTCACCTAACAAAAACTGTTCTTATTCAAACACTGGATTTTTATACTCTCTCTAAGTCATATTTAAGTGATGAATTAAATATGATTGAGATACAGTTGAAAACGAAATCCACTCTTATATGGCCGGGTTACGAGCCGGCCTTCATTTGTGCTCCAAGGAGCAAGTGTTTTTGTCTTGTAACAGCGACTTGAGAGTCTACATCAAGTCTTATTGTAAACAATTGGAAAAAATCAAAGAAAATTTTGAACAGAATCGCAATGCTGCAACCATTTTTGGATTCTTTATTCAAACGAATACGGATGTGGCTATATGCATAACATCATGGAAATGATGCACGCTCACATTCGATGGAATTCACAAATGTGGTTGAAATCCTCAGATGAGGATAATTCATCTGATTATTGGGATTCTGAAGATGGGTTTCAATTCCTCAGATGAGGATACTTCGTCTGAGGAGGATACGAATGAGATTGGTATGGATGATTATAGATACGGATAATCTAATTGGGATGATTAAAAATTCCTAGATAGAGAGTCGCCGCGAGCACCTGATATGAATGGAATAATAGATCCGAACACATGCCTCGGATTACCTAAATATCATAGGTGCTCCATTTAATAAGTATCTAGTTTGCCCAATTTACTCTTGGCAAGTCTCTTTGTATGTGTTGTCCGGAAAGAGGAGGGACTTTATGATTATTCGTTCGCCGGAACCAGAAGTGAAAATTTGTTGTTGATAGGGATCCTATCAAAACATCTTTTGAGCAATGGGCTAAACCAGGTCATTTCTCAAGAACAATAGCTAAAGGCCCTGATACTACCACTTGGATCTGGAATCTACATGCTGATGCTCACGATTTCGATAGTCATACCAGCGATTTGGAGGAGATCTCCCGAAAAGTATTTAGTGCTCTTTCGGTCAACTCTCTATTATTTTTCTTTGGTTGAT
>JAMFTS010001707.1:10000-25943 GCA_028095005.1 Rhynchospora pubera
TGAAATGACCAAAGTATTAATACCGGAGAAAGTAAAAGTATTATTTATTAGTAGCATAGCTAATAAACCTTATTTCTTATTAATAAGAAATAAGGTTTATAGAACACAATTTGATACAAGAAGCTCTTTTGCAATAGAAAAAAAGATGGGGCCTCCCGCTAAGGGTCAAAGCCTTTATTTCATGAAATTCTTTATTAGTTCATTAAGAACTAATCCAATCTCCCCAAGTAGGATTCGAACCTACGACCGATCAGTTAACAGCCGACCGCTCTACCACTGAGCTACTGAGGAACAACGGCATATTCTACCTCTTAGAGTTCAACTTTTGTTCTCAACCCATAAACAATATAAGTCCCAAGCTTTCTTTGTAACTCCCGGAACTTCGTCGTAGTGTCTCCGTTCCATGTCTCATTTCATATATGGAAGATAGTATTCTCATATCATCAATCTTTTTCTATTATATTAGAATATATATGAAAGATGATATTTGCATATCATCAATATATGACTGTCTCTAATATATATGATATGTCAAACATCTTTTTTTTTGAATCCATTCTGTCTTACTCTATCAAAAAAGCCTTCCAATGGATCAAATAGAAGAAATTTTCCGAATTTTTTTGAACATCGAGTTTCCTAAATTACTAAATCAAACTCTCCAGTTTGCCTGACTATTCTGTTTTTCCTAGGAAAGACAGAATAGAAACGAAAAAGAATCAAGAAGGAAATCAGATCTATTTTGCCATTGTATATATATATCTATATTTTCTATAGAAAAGATCCTAGAATTGGAAGGAAATAGCAGAATTTTGCTCTGGGAATATCTTATCAATCCATTCCCATCCCATTTATTTATACTTCTTGCAAATCCTCACGTTTTTTCGGAACGAAACCGGTTTTTGTTCCTTTTTTCAATTCATATCAATATAGAAATCGATTCTGGTTTTTGTTCCTTTTTTCAATTCATATCAATATAGAAATCGATTCTGTCGAAAATCCATATATGGAGTTCATTCAAGTTTCATGTGATTTACTAAAGAGAATAGAAATAATTACATAGATTCTAAGTAAGAATCTTACTTATGCATATACTATCCCAAACTAGAGAGAATTTTTTGCACCGTATCGAATGTATTGAATACAATAACTATATGATCTAGTTCGAACTCTGTTGTTCCAAATGCAATTCCAAAAAAATTGGAATATGCAGATGAATAGATAACTATACCAACATGCCCTTACAAAATACTATTTGATTAGTATAATCATTTTGTTATGCAATTCAATACTATTTTATCAATTCTAGGAATTGAATATGTTATTCTGAGTAATAAGAAACTATTACGATAAATAAATAAGATTCCTATTACGAAATAAACAAGAAGATTTTCCGAATTTTTTGGAACATCAAGTTTTATCTAATTTAGTAAAGAGAATAGAAATAATTGCATAGATTCTAAGTAAGAATCTTACTTATGCATATACTATCCCAAACTAGAGAGAATTTTTTGGAACATCAAGTTTTATCTAATTTAGTAAAGAGAATAGAAATAATTGCATAGATTCTAAGTAAGAATCTTACTTATGCATATACTATCCCAAACTAGAGAGAATTTTTTGCACCGTATCGAATGTATTGAATACAATAACTATATGATCTAGTTCGAACTCTGTTGTTCCAAATGCAATTCCAAAAAAATTGGAATATGCAGATGAATAGATAACTATACCAACATGCCCTTACAAAATACTATTTGATTAGTATAATCATTTTGTTATGCAATTCAATACTATTTTATCAATTCTAGGAATTGAATATGTTATTCTTAGTAATAAGAAACTATTACGATAAATAAATAAGATTCCTATTACGATAAATAAATAAGATTTTCCGAATTTTTTTGAACATCAAGTTTTACATGATTTAGTAAAGAGAATAGAAATTTGATCATTACTAGATCGATCTTAGGGGTCGATGAATAATGAGCAACTAATGGGATTTTTTTCGTGAAAAAGGATATTTCTTTTTGGAAATCAGTGAAGAAATATTACCTAATTTTCTAATAAACAACCAATATCTTAAAAATCGAAGAGAAATGAAAATGATAATTCGCATTGTACAAACTTTTTGTAGTAAAACTACAAAATCGGTCGTCGTATTCGGACTTTATTTTGGATTTTTAAGCGCATTCTCGATAGGACCCTCTTTTTTCTTTCTTATTAAAACTCGTGTTATGGAAGAAGGGAGCGAGAGGAATGTTGCGTCGACAACTGGTTTTCTTGTCGGGCAACTTATAATGCTCGTATCAGTTTATTATTTCCCTCTGCATCTAGCATTGAGTCAGGCTCATACAATAACTATGCTAGTTGCTTTATATGTTTTGTTTCATTTCGCATCGTATAATGACGAGGACTTTTTGGATTATGAATATGGACTAACTACCCGAAATTCCATACGTAATTTCGGTATTCAATGTGTATTCCTGAGTAATGTGATTTTTCAATTATTAAATCATTTTGTTTTACCAAGCGCAACGTTGGCTAGATTAGCCAACATTTATATGTTTCGATGTAACAACAAAATGTTGTTCATCATAAGCAGTTTTGGTGCTTGGTTCATTGCTCAAATTTTCTTCATAAAATGGCTTGGATTGGTATTATTCTGGGTACGGCAAACTTATTTTTATTTTTATAAATCAACGAACTACAAGGGTCTTGTGTTGCATTGGAAGTACACTCTCATGGATTGGACATATATATCTTCTATGGAAGAAGTCTTCCGTATTTTCTCTTTTGTCATCTGTATCTTCTATTTAGGTAGCGTTCCATATCCTTTGGTCAATCAGAAACGGAGAAACAAAAAAGCCGAAACACTAGAAAAAATAAAGCAGATGAAAGAGCAAAATCAAGAAAGGCAGGAAAAAAGAAATGGAAAAACAAGTTCCAAAACGAAGAATACTCAATTAGTTAGAAATCAAGAAGAGCAGGAAAAGACTAAATTCGCGTTTACAAGAATATTAGTTACTAATCTTTTTGATTCTAGACGATGGAATCGTCCATTACGATATATCCAAAACCAAAAAAATCGATTGTACGAGCGTGCTGTACAAGACATTCCTGTACAAAATGAAATGGGGCAATATTATTTTGGTACATGTCTAAGTGATGGGAAGAAAAGAATATCTTTTACATATAGACATGGTTTCAAGGAGTATTTGGACACGCTAGTAAAACAACTAGCTTTAATCAATTCTTTTTGGTTTTCGGATCCGAAAACAAAGAAATTAAGAATAGTAAATGCATTAAGAAAATTATCTGAATTAAAAAGATTAAAAAAATTCTCTAAATCTAAGAAATATTTATATTATAAATGGATTTATAGAAATGAAAAAAAAAAGTACAACTTAATCAATGAATTAAGAAGTCGAATCAAAGTTCTAGAAGAGAAAGAGGGATTTCTTGCTCTAGATATCCTCGAAAAAAGAGCCAGATTATGTAATGATGAAAATGAAGAACTATGCTTTTCTAAACGGAAGGATCCCCTTTTGAAGGGATCAAATCGTAGGATATCAGAAAGAGCGCCTCTGAAACACATAGGAAATCCATTTACTATAGCTGATCTGACACAACAAATGAAAAAATTCGAAAAAAAAAAAAGAGAAGATCACGAAGACAGTCATAAAAAACTATATGAAAAATTGAAATCTAAAAAGGCGCTTATTAATCCCGTAATCCAACTATTTCCATCATTGAGTGCAGTCCTTATGGATGCCCACGATCACTTACGTTGGATGGAACGAGTACACCGCAGTCCACAAACCCTGTTGTACACAATAATTGTGGCTGATCCAACTACTAAAAAAGTTCTAAAAAAGCCAAAAAAGGGAAGGAACTTTTTTAATTTTTTTCAAAAAGATTTCCAGGAAATCAAGAAAGATCTTCCTCGATTGCTAAGTGGCTTTATGGACGACCTGCAAGTGAGGGAAGAACGGCCAGAAAAAGAAGACAGTGAAGCTCAGGAAAAATATGGGGAAGAAGGGGAAAAACAAAAAAAAGACGAGGAAAGGGAAAGGGAAAAACAAGTATTCGCGCAAATTTATTTGCGCAAATTCAGAGACATTCTCCTTTATGTAATGGATGATAGTGATGTGGCTCTGCAGGGGAAGAAGAAATCCGATGAGCAGAAGGAAGAAGATGAGAAGAAGGAATCCAATGAGAAGAAGGAAGAAGATGAGAAGAAGGAATCCAATGAGAAGAAGGAAGAAGATGAGAAGAAGAAATCTGATGAGAAGAAGAAATCAGATGAGCAGAAGGAAGAAGATGAGGAGGACGAATGGCCGCAATCAAGAAATATAGTTTTGGTACATTACTCGCAAGTACCGGATTATTATCGAGGTGCAATCAAAGGAAGCATGCGTGGTCTAAAACGTAAAACAGTTATTTGGGACTTGTATCAACCACATCCACATTCCCCGCTTTTTTTTGATCGAGTAGAAAACAAGCTTTTTTCTTTTTTTCGAAAAATCTTTTTTTTTGTTTTTGGTATCTTTTTGAAAATCTTTTCAAAGATTTTTTTCATTCTTAGGAATTCGGTGGGGAGAAAACAAGAACGGAAAATCTTGCAAGAGGAAAAGATAAAGGAAATCGATTTGGTAGAGAAAAGGAAAAACAGCAAGATGAGAAGAAAAGAGAGCGAAGAAGAACGACGTCGATCCATAGCAGAAACTTGGGATGCAGATGAGTTCACTCAACAAATGAGAGGTTTGCTTTTATTAACCCACTCTTTTCTTAGAAAAAAAATTGTATTACCTTCTTTGATAATAGCTAAAAATCTTGGCCGGATGGTTTTATTCCAATCATCCGAATGGGATGAGGATTTCAAGGAATGGGAGAAAGAAATGCATGTTAAATGTATTTATAATGGTGTTGCATTATCAGAAACAGAATTTCCCATGAATTGGTTAAATGATGGTATTCAGATCAAGATTCTATTTCCTTTTCGTTTGAAACCTTGGCGAAGTAGAAAAGAAAAAGTAAGAAAATCAACTTTTTTAACAGTTTTTGGAAGAGAAACACGCGTACCTTTTGGGTCTCCCCAAAGGCAACGTTCCTTTTTTCAACCCATTTTTAAAGAACTTTTAAAAAAAATGAGAGAAGTGAAAAAGAAATCTTTTCTACTTTTCGAAGTTTTCGAAGGAAAAAAAAGAAAAGTATATGAACCGACTGAAAATGGAAAAGATTCCAAAATCAATAAGAATATTATTCATGAACCCACCATTGAAATCCCATCCATGAATTTGACAATTGAGTCAGTAATAGAAATACAAATGCAAAATTGGTCTGATGGAACAATCAGAATCAGAAATGAAATAGAACAAATCACAAAAGAAAAGAACAAAATACTTCTCATTTGTGATGATAAAAGACCGGAATCACAGAAACCTATTTGGAAGATATTTCAAAGAAATACTATTCGATTAATACGCAAATCAGGTTATTTTCTCAAATATTTCATTGAAAAAACATCCATAAATATCTTGCTATGGATGATTAACAACCTTCCTAGGACTAGGAAAAATTCGCAACTTTTCTTTGAATCAATAAAAAAAAAAATGAAGAAATTCATTTACAAGAATAAAACAAATCAAAAAGGGAAGAAGGAAAGAGATCAAAATACAATGAACTTTTTTTGGACTCAAAAAAAGAATCATTCAAAAATGGATTATGACTTATCTTCCTTGTCCCAAGAATATGTATTTTACAAATTATCACAAAGCCCATTCCTTAACAAATATCACTTTAGTTCTTTACTTCAATATAAGGAAAAGGAAACCTATCCTTTTATTAAGGATCAAATGAAAGATTATTATCGAGGGATATTTAATTCCAAATCAAGTCATAAGAAAATGACTAAGAGTCAATTGTGGAAAAACTGGTTAAGGGGTCATTATCAATACAATTTATCTCAGACCAAATGGTCCCAATTAGAACCGCAAGAATGGCGAAATCGAATGAATCAACATTGTATGATTCCAAATAAAGACTCAATGCCATTTGATTCCTATGGATTTGATTCATTCCTTAGTCTAAAAGAAAAATTAAAAAAAAACTACAGATATGATCTTTTAGCAAATATATATATGAACTATGGGGATAAAGATAAAAAGAACTTATCTATTTCTCGATTTGTCAGTCTAGCTATTAGTGATCATCTAGAAGATTTAGAAAGTTTTTCTTATCCATGGAAAAATCAAGATAGAAAATATTTTGATTGTCGAATTCTCCTTACAAAAAAGAGCGATATAGATACCTATACTAATAACAATAAACTGTGGGTCAATCCACTGATAGGTGGTTATCAAAATACTAAGACTGAAGAAGAAAGAATCCAAAACAATTTGACCAAAAAATATATGGTCCAAAAAGAAGATTCGGATCAAAAAAAAGATCAAAAAAAAGATCAAAAAAAAGATCAAAAAAAAGATCAAAAAGAAGGTAAAAAAGAAGATCAAAAAGAAGGTAAAAAAGAAGGTAAAAAAAAAGATTCGGATCAAAAAGAAGGTAAAAAAGAAGATTCGGATCAAAAAGAAGATCAAGAAGAAGATTCAGATCAAGAAGAAGATTCGGATCAAAAAAAAAATCAAAAAGAAGATTTTTTGGATTGGAAGAAAATGAATAAAGAATGGAAAAAAAGGAATGAAGAAACGGTTTTTGGATTCCATATAGGATCTCATTGGTTCTTCCCAGAATTGGTACTACTTTTAAATGAATATAAAAAGAAACCATGGATTACGCCAATCAAATTCCTTCTTTTTGATTTGGATCCTCGTAAAGATCCAAAAAATAAAGATCCAAAAAATAAAGATCCAAAAAATAAAGATCCAAAAAATAAAGATCCAAAAGACGGCAAAAAAACGGAAGACGAAGCTATGCAGGAAGCTATTAACGCGGGAAAAATTTTTAATGTCAAAAAAACAAATAAGTCAGAACAAGATTTTATAGTACAAGTGCGTTATGAACCAGAACCGGGAAGTGAAGAAAAAAAGAAAAAGAAGATAATCAGAGGATTAAATGACATGCAAGAATTTGATTTCTTGATCAAAAAATCTTTCCTTTACCAATTAAGATTGGATACCCCCGAAACCAAGAAAAAAATAAAAAGTGGGATAGACGAGAGCTATCACCTGCTTAGACTGTTCAAAGACTATCTGCAAAAAAAGGAAAAGGGGATTCCTATACCTCGTAGAAGAGATCCACAACAAGTAAGTACCAAATTGATCGAGAAAGGCGAGATAGATTTGGAACTAATGGAAATGTTAACAGAGAAAAGTGACAGTGTCCCCTCTTTGTTAGAAAATCAATATCTGAAATTCGACGAATTTCGTCTATGTCAGAAAATAGACGGGAAATCCATTTTATATCAAATGATAAGTATCAATATCTCATTGTTCAATGAAAATGAGCATCAAAGTCAGGACTTCCTTCGTCCTGAAGATATTCTATCTTCTAGGCGTTGTCGAGAATTGCGAATTTTAAGTTCTTTCAATTACCCTAATTGGAATGTTAGGGATAGAAAGCGATCCGATGGAAAGAAAAAAAAAAAAAAAAGAAAACAAAAAAAAAACTCTAGCCAATTATTCAATGTTTTCAATGAGAAGGAACTAAATACAGATCCCAATGAATTCGTGAAATGCAAATCTTTTCTTTGGCCAAATTTCCGATTCGAAGATTTATTATGTATGAATCGCTATTGGTTTAATACCAATAATGGAAGTCGTTTCAGTATGTTAAGGATACGTATGTATCCAAAATCTAGAATTCGAAAATAGTGTATTTCCTATACCAACATAGGAATCAAGAAATTAGCAGAGTTCTTCAAATTGTCGTTAAAGACATTTTTCCTTAATACAGAAATGGATTATCTCCTGCTATCCAAATCAAATCTTCCATTTGATTTGGATAGAATAACAAAGTAGTATATGAATAAATCCAAAACTAGATTCAAATAACTGGCATAATCCTGATTTTTTGATTTTTCCTGATCGGAAAAATCATCCATGAAAAAGAAAAAAGATAGAAAAATTTTGTTATTTATGGTCCAAAATTCATCCACTCCCATTATTCCACAAGAAGAAAACAAAGGTTCTGTTGAATTTCAAGTATTCAGTTTCACCAATAAGATACAGAGGCTTACTTCCCATTTCGAATTGCACAAAAAAGATTTTGTATCGGAAAGGGCTCTACGAAAAATTCTGGGAAAACGCCGACGGTTGCTGGCTTATTTGTCAAAGAAAAATCAAGTACGTTATAATAAATTAATGGATCAATTGAATATTCGGGAACCACAAACTCGTTAATTTCATCGTTTGAATTTTTTGGAATTTAGTAGTATTCGATTTTTCATTTTGATGAGCCTCACTTTGAGGAATTCATGGAATAATGAATTCAGGAAGAAAAGATATGACTGGAAAAGTTATGACTGTACCGGTTACAAGAAAAGATCTCATGATAGTCAATATGGGTCCTCACCACCCATCAATGCATGGTGTTCTTCGATTGATCCTTACTCTCGATGGTGAAGATGTTATTGATTGTGAACCCATATTGGGCTATTTACACAGAGGAATGGAAAAAATAGCGGAAAACCGAACAATTCTACAATATCTACCTTATGTAACACGGTGGGATTATTTAGCTACTATGTTCACAGAGGCAATAACGGTAAATGCACCAGAAAAATTGGAAAATGTTCAAGTACCTCAAAGAGCTAGCTATATCAGAGTTATTATGCTGGAATTGAGCCGTATAGCTTCTCATTTGTTATGGCTTGGACCTTTTATGGCAGATATCGGTGCACAGACTCCTTTCTTTTATATTTTCAGAGAGAGAGAATTGATATACAATCTATTCGAAGCCGCCACAGGTATGCGAATGATGCATAATTATTTCCGTATCGGGGGGGTAGCTGCGGATCTACCCTTATGGGTGGATAGAGAAATGTTTCGATTTCTGCGATTATTTCTTAACAGGAGTTGTTGAATATCAAAAACCTTATTACACGGAATCCCATTTTTTTTGGAACGAGTGGAAGGAGTGGGTATTATTGGTGGAGAAGAAGCAGTAAATTGGGGTTTATCCGGGCCAATGTTACGAGCTTCTGGAATCCAATGGGATCTTCGTAAAGTTGATAATTATGAGTGTTACAATGAATTCGATTGGGAAATCCAATGGCAAAAAGAAGGAGATTCATTAGCTCGTTATTTAGTACGAATCGGTGAAATGAAGGAATCCATAAAAATGATTCAACAGGCTCTAGAGGGGAATTCCTGGAGGACCCTATGAGAATTTAGAAGTCCGACGCTTTGATAGAGCAAAGAATTCCGAATGGAATGATTTTGCATATCGATTTATAAGTAAAAAACCTTCACCGAATTTTGAATTGTCGAAACAAGAACTTTATGCCAGAGTGGAAGCCCCAAAGGGGGAATTAGGGATTTATTTGATAGGAGATAATAGTGTTTTCCCCTGGAGATGGAAAATTCGTCCACCCGGTTTTATCAATTTGCAAATTCTTCCAGAGCTAGTTAAAGAATGAAATTGGCTGATATCATGACGATATTAGGTAGTATAGATATCATTATGGGAAGAAGTTGATCGTTGAAATGATAATTGATACAACAGAAGTACAAACTATCAATTCTTTCTCTACATCGGGATTTTTCAAAGAAGTCTATGGACTGATATGGATTATACCTATTTTGACCCTGATATTGGAAATCACGATAGGGGTACTCGTCATTGTTTGGTTAGAAAGAGAAATATCCGCAGCGATCCAACAGCGTATTGGGCCTGAATATGCTGGTCCGTTGGGAATTCTTCAAGCTATAGCAGATGGGACGAAATTACTTTTGAAAGAGGACCTCCTCCCATCTCGAGGAGATATTCGTCTGTTTAGTGTCGGACCGTCTATAGCAGTCATATCAGTTCTACTAAGCTATTTAGTAATTCCTTTTGGGTATCGTCTTGTTTTAGCGGATCTCGGTATAGGGTGTTTTTTTATGGATCGCCATTTCAAGTATTGCTCCTATTGGCCTTCTTATGTCAGGATATGGATCGAATAATAAATATTCCTTTTCAGGTGGTCTCCGAGCTGCTGCTCAATCAATTAGTTATGAAATACCATTAACTCTATGTGTATTATCAATATCTCTACGTGTGATTCGCTGGAATATGAACTTTTCTCTCTCTTTCTTCTAGAAATCAAAGAAGAAAAAGAGGTTCAATGTATTGAATAGATATCTCATTCATTTTTTGATTCAGCATTCGGGTTGATTAGTTAAACCAGATAGTTATATGAGTGAAACAAAACAACTTATCCATTTGTAGTAAGAAAAAAAAATCTCATTCCCTATGTACGTACAAGCATCCAGTTGAAGGAAACATAAGCAGGGATAAACAGTTTATCCCAAGATTGCGATTTTTTGATTAGTCATCATATCTTGAAGCGGGTGCAAACAAAAGATCAACTGTATGGAGTTTCTACTACTGTCTTGTATGTATTACTATACCGGCGATCAATCAAAAGTCAGTGGACAGTTAGGAACACCAAGGTACACAAAGGATTAGTAATAGATATAATGGAAGGTATCAAAAAAAAGGTTTTTCCACATAAAACGAATCATAATAAGGACTTGAAATTGGTAGAAATGATCAAGTAGTACTTCCCTACGATTCCGATCTAGAGTATGCTCCTATTCACTGATTCAAAAAATGACTATCAAGAACGAATTAATCCTTTATTTTTTTTTGAAGTACCCTCCCCTGAGACAGAAGAAGAGGAAAAAAGAAATGGAATGCCATATATGGAATGAATAATCAAGAAAAGATCTTTCTTGATTATTTCTTCCATATTGATTCATATACAATTCTTATCATGATTCATGAACGAATGCCTAATTCTTTATATTTATTCATTGATATAACGAGTATTTTATTGAAAGATTCAGTTATTACCGAACAAAGAGAGATTCTCATTATAAAGGATAAGATCAATTCGGAAGCAAGTTTTTGATTATTCTAGCAGACAGAATTCCATTGGTCTAATTTGGGACTCTCCGATGTATCTTTATTCTGTCTACCCCCAAAGAAAGATGCCGATAATACCGAACTAGTCCTTCCATTTTTTGTGGCCATAGAGGAGCCGTATGAAGCTGAGGTTTCATGTACGGTTTTGAAATAGCGATGAAAACTGTGATGTTATTATCGACTATGATTATCTAACAGTTCAAGTACAGTTGATATAGTTGAAGCACAGTCCAAATATGGTTTTTGGGGGTGGAATCTGTGGCGTCAGCCTATAGGCTTTCTAGTTTTTCTCATTTCTTCTCTAGCCGAATGTGAGAGATTGCCCTTTGATTTACCAGAAGCAGAGGAGGAATTAGTAGCAGGTTATCAAACCGAATATTCGGGTATCAAATATGCTCTCTTTTATCTTGCTTCTTACCTAAATCTATTAGTTTCTTCGTTATTTGTCACAGTTCTTTACTTAGGTGGGTGGAATTTCTCCATTCCGTACATACCCATTCCTGAACTTTTCAGAATAAATCAAATGGCTGGAATTTTTGGAATGACAATTGATATCTTTATTACATTAGCTAAGGCTTATTTGTTTCTCTTCATTTCTATCACAACAAGATGGACTTTACCTAGGATGAGAATAGACCAGTTATTAAATCTTGGATGGAAATTTCTTTTACCTATTTCTCTAGGTAATCTTTTATTAACAACTTCTTCTCAACTTGTCTCACTATAAATAACAGAATACGATAACAAGATTCTCGATTCATAATATCTCTCAAACAAGAGAAAGAAACTTCCTTTTTTCATGGATATTTCCAATATGTTCCCTATGGTAACTGGGTTCATGAATTATGGTCAACAAACCATACGAGCTGCAAGGTACATTGGGCAAAGTTTCATAATTACCTTATCCCACACAAATCGTTTACCTGTCACGATTCAATATCCTTATGAAAAAATCAATCATGTCAGAGCGTTTTCGAGGTCGAATCCACTTTGAATTTGATAAATGTATTGCTTGTGAAGTATGTGTTCGTGTATGCCCGATAGATCTACCTGTTGTTGATTGGAGATTGGAAAGAGATATTCAAAAGAAACAATTGCTTAATTATAGTATTGATTTCGGGGTTTGTATATTTTGTGGTAACTGTGTCGAGTATTGTCCAACAAACTGTTTATCAATGACTGAAGAATATGAACTTTCTACTTATGATCGTCATGAATTGAATTATAATCAAATTGCTTTGGGTCGGTTACCAATCTCAATAATTGGAGATTACACAATTCAAACAGTTAGGAATTCGACTCCAATCCAAATAGACAAAGAGAATTCCTTTGATTCCAGAACGATTACTAATTACTAAGATTTTTTTTGGTTAGTCAGTAACTACAAATCAAACTCATAACTATTTATTGTCGAGAATCACTCTTTGATTGAAACTGAGAATCGATTTTTCGTGATGGGATGATTTCGAAATATACAATTTGAACCACTATTCAAACGAGTCTTTTTTCGGATAAAAATTCGATTTCCATTCATCCATATTTCCATTTCATTCTATGATAAATGGATCATAAACTATATTATATATAAGAACAAAATAGGGGAACCCCTTTTCCTTTCCTGGACCATTTAGTACGGTCATGATAGATTTGAAGTTCTTTCTTTTTTTTTTTACATAATGGATTTACCTGGACCAATACATGATATTCTTGTGGTATTTATAGGATCAGTTCTTGTATTAGGGGGTCTAGGGGTAGTATTACTTACCAATCCAATTTATTCTGCCTTTTCGTTGGGATTGGTTCTTATTTGTATATCCTTATTCTATATTTCATTGAACTCCTATTTTGTAGCTGCCGCACAGCTCCTTATTTATGTCGGAGCCATAAATGTATTGATCTTATTTGCTGTAATGTTCATGAATGGTTCAGAATATTCCAATGATTCCTATCTTCGGACCATTAGAGATGGGGTTACTTCACTGATTTGTACAACTATTCTTTTTTCACTAATGGCTACTATATCAGATACATCATGGTACGGGATTCTTTGGACTACAAGATCAAATCAAATTATAGAACAGGAACTCACAAATAACGTTCAACAAATTGGGATTCATTTAGCAACAGATTTTTTTCTTCCCTTTGAACTCATTTCTATAATTCTTCTAGTTTCCTTGATAGGTGCAATTACTATGGCTCGACAATAAGAAATACTTAGAATGATTCCAAATTCTAAGAATTGCTAATTCTAAATCAAAATCAAAAAAATCCAAATTTTTGGTCCCCTTTTTCCTTTATTTTTGACTTCTTCTTTCCCAGTTAGTTATTTAGTTGATTTAACTAATTTGGATTTCCTAGTTAATTTATAGTGAAATTAGTTAAAAAAGGCCAAATTCGTTCATCTAAGAATTTTAAAAATCAAAAAAGATTTTTTTATCCTAGTTTTATTGAATCAGAATTCCCTTTTGTTTCTTAAGAAATCGATTTGTAAAAAACTTATTAATATTTTCATGATATTCTCATATCATATCAAATAAAGCACAAAAATTGTAAATTTTTTTATTTAACTTAAAGTCTTATTGTCTGATTTCTTCTTTTCTTATTCCCATATTTTCTCTTTATTCTTTACATTATTATTAAGTTTCAAATATCTTACTTCAAAAAGATAAGAATTGGTGAATTCGAAATTTTAGAAAAGAATATCAATTTAAAATTATTAATCTTCTTCATTTTTTATGGAACATATACATCAATATGTATGGATAATACCTTTTCTTTCACTTCCTGTTCCTATATTCATAGGGCTTGGACTTCTTCTTATTCCGGCTGCAACCAAAAATATTCGCCGAATATGGGCTTTTCCAAGTATTTTCTTGTTAATTATAACTATAATCTTTTCTTTGAACCTTTCTATTCAACAAATAAAAGGGAGTTTGATTTATCAATCTCTATGGTCTTGGACCATTAATAAAGATTTTTCACTAGAGTTTGGGTATTTGATTGATCCACTTACCTCAATTATGTCAGTACTCATCACTACTGTTGGAATCACAGTTCTTATTTATAGTGACAATTATATGTCTCATGATCAAGGATATTTGAGATTTTTTGCTTATTTAAATCTTTTTAATACTTCTATGTTGGCCTTAGTTACAAGTTCAAATTTGATACAAATTTATATTTTTTGGGAAATAGTGGGAATGTGCTCTTATTTATTAATAGGATTTTGGTTTACCCGACCTCTCGCTGCAAACGCCTGCCAAAAAGCTTTTGTAACTAATCGTGTAGGCGATTTTGGTTTATTATTAGGAATTTTAGGGTGTTATTGGATAACAGGTAGTTTCGAATTTCGAGATTTATTTGAAATAACCAATAATTTAATCCAAAATAATGAAGTAAATTCTTTATTTATTACTTTATGTACCTTTTTATTATTTGTTGGTGCAATTGCTAAATCCGCACAATTCCCCCCTTCATATATGGTTACCTGATGCCATGGAAGGACCCACTCCTATTTCTGCTCTTATACACGCTGCTACCATGGTAGCAGCAGGGATTTTTCTTGTGGCTCGGCTGTTTCCCCCTTTTCTTAATAACACCTTATATGATGCATATTATTTCTTCAATTGGTGTAATAACATTATTGTTAGGAGCTACTTTGGCTCTTGCTCAAAAAGACATTAAAAGATGCTTAGCCTATTCTACAATGTCTCAATTGGGTTATATTATACTAGCTTTAGGAATAGGTTCATATCAAGCTGCTTTATTTCATTTAATCACCCATGCTTATTCTAAAGCTTTATTGTTTCTAGGATCTGGATCTATTATCCATTCAATGGAACCTATTGTTGGATACTCAACAGAAAAAAGTCAAAATATCGTTTTTATGGGTGGTTTAACTAAATATATTCCTATTACAAGAACTGCTTTTTTATTAGGTACACTCTCTCTCTGTGGTATTCCACCCCTTGCCTGTTTCTGGTCTAAAGATGAGATTCTTACAAATAGCTGGTTTTATTCTCAAATTTTCGGGATAATAGCTTATTTCACAGCGGGATTAACAGCATTTTATATGTTTCGAGTATATATACTTACTTTTGATGGATATTTGCGTGTGCATTTTCAAGGTTACAGTAGTACTAAAACAAATTTGTTTTATTCAATATCTCCATGGGGTAAAAGCAGATCCAAGAAATCAAATAATAATAATATTTTGCCTTTATCAAAAATTACTAAAAATGTCTCTTTTTTCTCAAAAAAAAAAAATAGTATAAAAAATAAGATACACTGTTTCAATACTATTTTTGCAAATAAATATACTTCTATATATCCTCATGAATTAGATAATACTATGCTGTTTCCTCTTCTCCTACTAGTCTTTTTTACCTTGTTTATTGGTTCAATAGGAATTCACTTTGATGAAAGAGAAATAGATCTTGATCTATTATCAAAATGGTTAAATTTATCAAAAAACTCTTTTATTGAAAGTTCAAACCAATGTGTGAATTCATATGAATTCTTTCAAAATGCACTCATTTCAGTAAGTATAGCAACTTTCGGATTATGCATAGCATCCTTTTTTTATGGATCTAGAAATTCCTTTTTCTCGAATTTCTATCTTATTAATGCATTTTTCAAAAATGGTGTTAAAAGACATTTCTTAGATCAAATACAAAATCCAATATATAATTGGTCATATAATCGTGGTTGTATAGACATTTTTTTATACGAATGTTTTTACATTCGGTATAAGAAGATTAAGTAAATTCACTGAATTTTTTGATAGACGTATAATTGATGGGATTCCAAATGGAATCGGTGTTACAAGTTTTTTTATAGGAGAAGGAATTAAATACAT
>JAMFTS010005765.1:0-25941 GCA_028095005.1 Rhynchospora pubera
GAAAATTCTAGGTTTTTCTTTTCAATGTTGCATGGTTTGAAATTGTGTCATTATATGCTTCTTATTATTTTTTAACTGATAGGGTAGTTACAAAAAAGAATAAATGAATAATGTATATTTTATGGTGGCCGAGATGGGTTGATACACCTCTTTCTCCATTACCATTTTCACAGCTGGATTTGTCATTGTGCTTAGATGACAAATGAGGTTTTTTGTTGGTTGATGAGATGCAGTTATCAAGAACTTATGAAAAGTTTTTATCTATTTATTCTTCAATAATTTATTGTTTAGGTTCAAAATTTGTGCCGGTACCAGTGTGGTGGCACTATGTCCATTGAAGCAATTTAGCAAGGGATTTGATAGAACAACTTTTGTGGTTCATACAAAATGATATTCAGATTTTTTTAAATCTAAAAGCTTACTACAAACCTTTAAATGATTTGAAATCATGAATGCTAGATTCAACCTCTATTCATTGCTTCAGAAAGTCTTGCTCTGCTATTGTGAGTCATTTACTGCTATATACCAAAAGTGCCTATTGTATTTCTAGGTACATGTATGCGGTTGAGAAAAATTTGAGGCTAAAGTATAATATTAGAATAATTTAAGGGTTTGATGGTAAAATGTGAACAATGATCATCTGCTGGTGTGTGATCTGAGGTAATTTAATTTAAAAATATCATTTGTATGCTTGCTTGATTTGTTTAAGTTTCCTTCTAGATTTATTCTTTCAGATTATGCTCAATGCCAGTAATTTGAATGACAAAATCTCCTTGGCAGGGTAGGAATTCATTATGAAGATAGCCTCCAAGGCACAAGGGTAAGAATTTGTCGTTGATTCTCGCAAGAGAAGATAAAGAAGCTACAGTATTATTTTCACTTATTCCGATTTTGATTATACATTCTTTGTGTCCAATTTACTCCAAAAAAACTCTTTGATTTATATCTTCTATAGTATACAGATTGTTATATTTGTTAGCATTAGTATCTTTTGTTTTATTTTTTGTGGTGTATTTATCTCATGGCTGATCTCTACGTGGTTTTAGGTCAAGAGAGCTATGCCATTTCTTTCTCCAAAGAAAAATCAATGTAAGATTTTGGATAGAATATATATATTTTTTTTATTAAATTAAAATCATAGGTTTGCCTTTGAGAATAAAAAGCTATACAATGTAAATTACATGTGACCACATGTGTTATTTTAACCTTTTTTATTGTCATAAAAGCAGTGGTCAGGTAATATTGTAAAGCTCAACACTCATGAACTTATATTTTTAGCTTTATCATATATTATATTAAATATTATTGAGGTTGTTGTTGAATAAATTTCTGAACTTAAGACTGTTGCTCAAATATGTTGGATGTCTTATTTTATTAGGATTTCAGTTTTACCCTTGCTACATTTCTTGAGCTATTTGATGTTAAATTATTCTATAGGTATAGTTTCTTGAACAATGTTGTTGATCACAAAGTCTACAAAAGAGTCCTTGAGAATGTATAGATAAATCATATGGGTGTCATGAATAAGTTGACTGCTAGCTTCTTTACTGGTGATTTTTTTGTATCATTCCATGCCAATCAAATTTCAATTAAAAAGGAGTACCGAGTAATATTATAATGTAGCTCAACACTTATATTTTTATTCAATTACATCTTTTCATATTTTAGACTGTTGTTCGATAAATATTTAGACTTAAGATCGTTGTTGAAGCGTTAGTCATCAATTTTTTAAGTTTTTTATTTTGCCTTTGATGCATTTGTTAATTATCTGATTAAAAAATGCTTTTAGGTATAGTTTCTCATATAATATTGTTGCTCAAAAGATTTAGAAAAGAGTCCTTAAAAATATATAGATAAAATCACATTCTTTGTATCCATCATCAACCTCATACCATCTTTAAGATGCTGCATAACTAAAATAACAACTATCATCGTAATTGTAATTACCATTTATGTCAGGCCTAAAACATTCTTTATCGCGCGAAGCGCGTAACGTCAGCTAGTTTGCTTCATATTTGTACACACTTGTGTGGAACACCTGCCTTTTACTGAGAATCAGTACGGCTCCGTTTGGATAGGTGTGGGGAAGAAGTATTGGGAAGTGTGTAAATTTGTAAAGAATTTGAATTGTTTATAATAAATTTTTTCTTCTTTTTTCTCATATTCCTTCTTCCTAACCAATCCAAACAGAGCCTACAGTAAGATAAAGAATCAGTAGACTAGACAAATGAATGGTGACGCCGATTAGATAGAGATAGAGGTTTCAAATAATAAAGATGTGTAATGATAAAATTCACTCAATGAAAAGTGACGCTCAGCTCTCAAGAGAGAGAAAAAAAAAAGATGGAACTCAAAAATTTGTATTCATTCAATAATCTTCATATTACATAATCCTCTCCAGCTTATATTGCAATCTATTATATATAAAACCCACTACCCATTCATACAACATCTCAACCACTTTTATTCGGCGCAACATGGTATATGATTTGGCTATACAAATTTTAATGACGGTCAACATCAAGTTAAAAATTTGACTGGTCGAACGGATCAAATTTGTGGTCAACAGTGGCCAAAATCTAGTGGGTGTTACACAACTGAAGGTCCATCTAAGTTTCATCAATAGGACCTTCCTCTTCCTTTTTTTTTATTTCTTTGGAGATTTTGTGAATTTGCTTTCTTATTTTTACTTGTTTTTTACATTATGTTAGACTAAATTTAATTACGCTCTAAGATCAAGATGAAGCTGAAGTTTAAGTTTGGTGCCATGACTTGATGCTAACCTCGCCTCAAGTTTCAACTTGGTCCCTAGAACATAACAAAATCTAATATATCATGATGCAAAAACAAGCAAAAATAAGAAAACAAATTGATACAATTTTCATGCAAAACCACAAAAGGGAAGAGGAAGACTAGAGTTCTATTCAAGCATATTAATTATGTCTTCTGGATTCGTCAGAAGGTCTCCTCAGAGAATGAATGGGTTGATAGAGGTCGAAACGCGGTCTGATGGATGGGTTGACAAAGGTCGAAACATGGTTGCACAAGGTTGCTGGAGGTGGATTAAGCTATTTAAGCAATTTATTATATAATAAAAAATATAATTAAAAATTTACTTTTTCAAAATATTCCGTTACACATTATCCGAGTAGCATTTAAGTTAGTCAACACCTTAACTAAAACCCAAGTTGAGTCCATTGACCTTTGGACCTAACTGTAGTAAATTAAAATTAACAAATTCATTTTCCAACATTTATGGAAAAACACATCGTTTTATATTATATATTGTAATTCATATTATGCGATTAATAAGCTTTGCTTGGGCGCAAAAAAGCAATGCCCGTTTACATAAAAGCCATCCTTAGTGGACACGCTTTGCATTGCTTGTTTGACCATGATTTTGGCTCTTTCTATACAAATTGCATTATTCTTTCCTCTCTTTGTTTCGGTTTAAAGTTTGGCTACAATTCTCTGATCTTCCCATTGAATCACGCATGGACACAGTACAAAGTCTATTTTTTTTTTTTAAGAACCTCGCATAAATTGCACAGCCTTATATGAACTAGACGTGGACAGTCTGAGCTTCGTTGCGCGTCTGCACTACGTTTTTTTTAGATTGAGAATAATTCAATCTATTTAGTCAAACTTATCAAAATTTCTTAGGTAAAATATTAAAAAATCTACCATAAAAACTAACCAAAATGTCTAAATAAAAATTTTTAAGTTCAAAATTAGTAATTTTCTGCCATAGAAAGTCGTTTTAAAAACTTAGCATAAATTTCCTACAAAAAAAAAAACTAGCAAAAGTTAATTCTAATTATAAGAATTATAAGAAGAGTAAACTTCAGGTATAACTTCAGATCGATCAATCAACAAAAATTAAAAGACTCACATCGCATGTTGTAGAAGGGAATAATGTGAACCACGATATTTAATTAATACTACTGTACATTATTGATGACTTAATCAGATAATCAGATCAATATATCTTTAGAACACACTTGGAAATTAAAGTGGAAATTCCGAAGAATTTTTTTTTAATAACGAAAAAATTCTTACATTATTTGTCATTTTTGTATGTATAACGTATAGACTAGTAATTAACAAAATACAACTCTCCCTGCTCCAAATTTGAATGTAAAAACTATTATAATTAAAGAATACATCCCTATACCGTGCCAGTATTGCAAACAGAAAACTTCAGAACTTGTTCCTGTAATCTCTGCAGACTCGAAAGTTATGGCAATTGAGGTTATCATGAAGAACCATGAACCATGCAACCAGTACTACTATGAACTGAGAACGCGAACGAGATCTTCGCCTCAATCAAAGCGAAGCGGGTAACCACAGTACGTCTCGTTCTTGACACACAAGAAGAGCCGTTCATACGCCAATGCCATCTTTTGTGCCGTGAACATCCTCTTGGCATATTCACGGCATGCTCTCCCTCTCTCTGCCAATCGTGTAACCCCTTCGGCCACGACCACCTCTAGTTGTTCCAACAATGAGTCAGCATTAGGCGAGAACATGAACCCAAACTCATCATCTACCACTATACTCCCTTTTATGCTCGGGAACCGTGTGGCAAGCACCGGCTTCCCGCATTGCATTGCCTCCATGAGGGTCAGGTCAAGCCCCTGTGGTCTCAATGTGGGGTCCACAAACACATCCAATGAGTTGTAAAAGGCCTTTAGCCTTGTTGGTGGAACTGCACCGAGAACCTTAGCATTTCGACCAAGGTCAGCGTACCTCTGTGCCCATGGACCAGAACCAGCCACAATTAGGAATACATTCGGGTGACGAAGAGCAAGCTTGGAGAATGCTTCAAAGAGTAATGGGTGGCCTTTATCTTTAACCAACCGGCCTGACACGCCTATTACCAACTCGGCAGATTTGGGTAGACCTATATCATCGCGAAAAGTCCTGCCGAGTTCATAATCTGGCCCAAATTGTTCTTGATCAACTCCATTCAATATAACATGCACACGGCGATTCGGTAATTGGTACACATCACGAAGCATCTCTCCAGTCGAATCACTGATGGCCACATGGTGTGCGTAGTTCCGGAAGAACCGTATTTCATCGAGCACCTTGTAAATTGACTGTGCAAGGCTTTTGTTAAAGGCTGGTGCCATTTTTTCACCAGGCCCGCGTGTGAGATCCTGGTAAATACCTGAATGTAGTGCCTCCAAGGATATACCGTGCCAGGACACCACTAAATTCGGAACATCACGTGCCCATCGGTGAAACACCGCAACACTCTCAGAATGGATGACATCAAACGGGGTCATTCTCTGACTCAGTCTCATACAAAGTCCACGCCTCATCGCACCGCCACTGACCAGGAGGCCCATCCAAGAAATGGAGGGTGTGGCCCTGTTTCAGACTGTGTGGATAAAGATGTCGAATCGGGAGGTGGCGGGGAGGTGAAGACATGCACGCGATGGCCGCGAGCAGCCAAGGCTGAGTGGAGAGTGAGAGCATGGCGTTCCATCCGCCAGGCGATGAAACAGAGGGCCATTTTCGGGAGAAGACCGCGATTTTGAGGGACAAAGGAGGGGGTTTGGAGAAGGCAAAGGGAAGGGTGTTCCATGAAAAGGTTATGTCGCGGAGATCACCAGTGAAGTGCTTGGTTTGTTTAGAGAGAGGAGGTGAAGGGAGAGAGGGGGCGTAGCAGAGGAAGAGGAGAAGAGAGAGGAGGAGGAGAGAGAGGAGAGTGCTTCGGGACAGCATGGCTGAGGTGTGAGAGGTCTTTCTGGGGGCGGTGGAAAGACGAGAGAGCCATTGGTGGGAGAGAGGAGGGAAGAAAAGAAGGGTGTTTGAGTTTGGAAAGAGAGAGTAAAACAAAGGAGTTAGGCGAGGTTTGAAGTTGGGAGAGTTAGGCCGGAAAAGGTGTTGACAGTTGACACGGACACTGGAATGAAGAGAGAAGAAAGAAGAGTGCGTTTAGTGCGTTTCTCCCGGTTTTGGGCTTTGGGAATTGGGTGTGGTGCCGGTGCGTTTACTTCGTGAGGTCAAAGGAAAGCGATGGCTTTTTGCTTGGACTCTGACCTACTATATTAAAACGGAATTTGATTGATTAAATACAATTTTACCAACGGAACCTTTTTAATATAAGTTAATTAATTAGTGAGATTCTAAATATATAAATAAAAGAAAACTAATTAGTTTTAGAGTGCATCTTCTACGTTGAAAAGATCATGATTTATTTGAAATTTTATCTACTTGTTTTCTTTATATATTCGAAGAAGTATTGTCTTGATATATATTCTGGTGTATGAAAATAGTGATGGCGGGGCTATTTTAATTGAAAATATTCAAATTAATTGTATTCTGCTAATTTCAGCTATCCTTTAAAAATATGATTGGAAGTATTTCTTTTATCTTTTATGATTCAAACGCACCATTAATGAATTGAAGTCGACATGTTTCTACTGTTTAGATCTTTTTTTATGTAATTAAAATATTATTAAAATAAATATTCGCTCTGTAAAAATGAGCAGTAGTTCGACAACTAAGCAATGCTAGAATTACATCGGTGGCATTATGTGGCAAACATAAAACTTAGGAAATAAACAAGACATGCCACAGTTTAACGAGTTTAAATAGCACAATATAGAAAGATCCTCCAATGGACAATAGAAGTCCCATTCTCCTAATAAGCCTAACACACACACAATTCCAAATTCTAAATTCTAAACCTAATACAAAAGGTACAATAAACCAATAATGGTTGATTAATTCTACGACTCTCAATTGAAAGAACGACCATGTTCCATCTGCACAGATTTGAAGAGCCTCACATGCCACCATACTGCAAAACCAAGGAGGAAAATAACATTACTAGATGAGTAAAGAAAACAACAAATACAACTATGCATTATTTGTTTTATTTTCTTTATTATAGTATAATATTTACTTGTTGGTCATTATCCATTGTTGCCCTTGCAAACAGTTGCATTGTTACGACACTCCTTAGTAGGTGAAATCTAACTAATAACTGGTTTGGTATAATAAAGAACTAAGGATCCCGTAAGATAATGCTAGCCTATCTGCATCCAGTGTGCTCTAGGATGGTGGTAAGGAAAGTCTATGAGAGCTGAGAGCAAAAGAGGTAAAACAATCAATTGATTCACATCCATCATTTGTCAGCCTCTCTCATATTTAATGAATCCAATTGAAAAGAAAAATAAAAGTGGCCTACGATGAAATATAATGATGCAAAACACAATAGAACATACAGTGGCTGTTGGGTCCCCATTGGCCAAAACATCCCTCTTTCCTGACTGTTCAGCAGATCTTGAACCCTTGCTGTCACCCTGTTATTAAATGTTTTAAAATAACAAAATTACTGCATCAGCTTTTTCAAAGTATACAGATAAATATAAAACAAAAGAAAATAAAAAAAAAACTCTGCAAAAAGAAAGATATACCTCAGCCTGTAGCAACAAATTTTACACATCCCAGTCCATAGAGAATTCCATGAAACAGAAAAATATACAAAAAGAAAAGCATTAGATAATGTTGATGTAGATAGATTTTCCCATACAATGAACAATCCACAGAGATTCCATGTTACAGAAAAAAATGAAAGGCATTAGAACATATAAATGTAGGTATATACTACAGAGAGATCTTTATATTAGGTCAGATGGAGAATTGCAAACCTTAAATAATACCAAGTCCTTTTGAGTTTGCACTTTAATTGCATTGGTCATTTAGTGTTCAAAAGCTAGGGTTCAACAGAGCTTCTAAACAACAAAAGGAATCTTAAGAGGGGACTGATATCATCCTAAGCTTTGGCTTCAGTTGTTTTATGGAATCCATTGGAGCTTTTTCTAGACAAATCGGTACTGCCAATTCAGATTGAGCAATCCAGATTGGATTTGAGACATCCGACTCCAAAGAACAATATATGTTCAGATCCAGTCTCGGCTATCCAAACCTGTCACTGAAATGGAAGGACCAGATCTGCCTAGATACTGTACTGTTGGTAACTACAAAAACCCACCACACACACAGCGATTGTACTGTTGGGTTCAGCAGTTACCCGACCATATACTGCATTTGTCAGTACGATGCTGACATCTCTGAAAATTTTAGTTTATTTGCTAGTGCTGGTCAAATTACTGTTATGATGGAGAAGATCTCATCTCCCATCCGATAATAAGAAAAAAATTGATACAAAATTTGAAACATACTGACCATTCTGTTGTGTCAGAATGGATGTGTTTTTCTTTCTTTAATAAGCGACTGTGTAATCTTTGTGTAACTACATAAGACAGGCTTCTAAATATGTACTCTAATGATAATTAGAAATTTCAGAATAGAAGGTAGAAGACCTCTCTGTAAAGACGCAAGTAGAGCTTGAGTGGTTCCACATAGTCTTCAAAGCCAAGTGTTGCCATGGCCCACAGCAAATCATCTCCATTGATGGTTTTCCGCTTCTCTCTGGCACACTTGTCACTTGCCCTGCAATTTACAAAACCCTCTTCAAGTATTTAAACAACCCAATTGACTCCATTTTAAACATATATGAACAAAGTATTTTCATTCCAGAAACCAAGATTTGCAAATGTCGATCTTTTTTTTTTTTTACTGTCATAATACGCACAATTCATTTTTAGCCTCAACAATTAATTATTATATCCAACAGACATTAAATTATGATTTCACCTACTTGTTAGTACAATAACATTTAACAAACACCAAACAATTTCCTGTATAGCTTGCTAATGTCATTCAAAAAACATATGATATCTTGCATCTGTTAGCAGGAACCCATTTTTCAACTGAACCCCATTATGCAGACTACAAATTTTACAGGTATTCAGGTCTGACCTCACTAGTAATGTACTGATATCACTGATCAGAAATTCTTAACCCAAAAAGTTGATGTAAAAGCTCCTAACCATTAGTGTAAGGTTTCCATTTTAAACAGTCTAAATTTGATTGTACAAAATAGGAAAAATTTTAAAAAAATAAGGGATAAATTGATCATACTCGCTGGTGATAAAACTAATAAACTCAGGAAACACACTCCTGAACTGATTCCTTTGCATCCTTAGCAATCTTTCCATTTTCTGGGACAGCTTTCCTCATTATCCTCCCAATATTGGCAATGGGAAGGAATCGATCCTGCTCCCGAGCGCCGCCGCCGCCTCCACCACCAACATGGTCGCCGGAGTGGCCACTGTCCGGCGACAAGGGAGCCCCTGACGCATCCGCCATGGAGGTATCTGACAAATCCAAACCCTAGCGCCATTGGAGAAAGAGATGCAAAATAAAAATATTATTTTCTTTTTCTTTTTTTCCTATTTTGTTTGAGAGAGATTAAAAGAGGAAGGAATACTGTGCCTTGAATCGACGGCCGGGATGAGAACACGTCGCTGATCGGAGGGGTAGAAGATAGAGCGCTGGGAGCGGTGAGGATTAGAGGGAGGAAATCTAAAGGCGGGTGGTGGCGTCGTAGAGGAAATCTCTACTATATTAAAAGCACCAATGGAAGGATGTAACATCTCAGGATACAACTTTGGTCTGAACAATCTGCACCGTTGATTATTAGATAAATGGTCTAGATTATGTCCGATTAATTGATGAATGGACTGGATTAGATCTCCGATGGAAGAGTGAATTAAACTTCTGTCTGGAGAGCTGGTGGCCAAGTGCGCTCGAGCGCTGTTAGTTCCTCGAACCCAGTTCGATTCTCCGCAAAACATTTTTTTTCCGACAATTTTTTTTTCAAAAGCTGACATCTTTTCATCCGCACCCATTCGTCTCTTTTCGTCTTCGGAATTAAATGAAACAAATTTACCGATATTTGAAATTTTAATTAAATTCAATTTTTTTGTCCCTTCCATCATCTAAGAAGCCCCTCAACGAAGAACCCTCCTCTCTTTACGGAGCAAAACCCTCCTCTCTCTGCCTTCAAGCAAAGATTCACTGGCATCGCCAGTCGCCACGAACAACAGCGCCATCCTCTGCCGTTGATCCTCCACCCCTCTTCTCTGCCTTCCTCTTCTCAGTCTCCGCCTAGAGGATCTCTTCGTCACCCCTTCACTCACTATTTCAAGGCACGTACCACTTTGATTAGCTTCAATAGGTACTTAATTGTGTTTTTCTTGTCGCTATTTTCAGAATTGAATATCGATCTGGGTTGTTAAATTATTCTAGGTTTACTTAATTACGAGTATTGCTATGTTATGCATTGCTAATTTTTCTTTGCTGTGTCTTTTTTATTACAATGAGTGCTTATTATTATGACAAACTTGAGTGGTTTTTTAGCGATACAATCATCTTCTGAGACTTATTAGACGATTGAAAAAGTAAGAAACTGAGCTTTTTTCTAATCCTAATTTTGTAGATGAGCCTAAAAAAACAGGTTGCAAAAAGAAAATGCAATTGTAAAAGAGACGGCATGAGTACCCTTCAACGTTGTGATTTAATCTTGAGAAAGAATTTCTTATCAGTTTACAGTAATGCTTCTCGACTAACATCAGTTTCTTCTTTAGGTTGAGTATGATGCAAGGAAAATCCAATACAGCAAATTATTAGAAGTCTTTTAGGCAAGTCATGATTCCAAACAAGTTTTAGGACAGGGGCCTGATGTAGGCAACCAGTACAGGTTTGTGGTTCTACTTTTCCTTTCAATTTTTAGTGAATCTTAAGGAGAAATAGTTGTCAGCAGTTGCAGTTTTTAAGAATACGTTTGTGCCAAACATATACGCCACACTGGTACCATGGAGGGAGATAGACGGTACCAGTGTCAGTATAAAGGGATTATTTTTTTTTTTGCTGGCATATATGCATATGTTGACACTTGAGACTTGAGATTGTGATGTAAAATCTACTTGCTTTCATTTTAAATGCAAGTAGTAGAGCATTAAAGTTCAACTGATTTCCAAAATAAATATTGTGAAATGCAGAATGTTCAAACAGGGTTAAGATACTTGTGTACATCTTGCCAGGGTGCATGCAAGGGTAAAATTGGCGTGAAATAAGAGAAACTATAAAAATTTAGGACTTGGGGGCATAATACTGTTGATTTCTCTAAAGAGGACAGTCACCACAATATCCTTGCAAACGATACAACGTTTTCAACATGCTACTGAAAATCAACCAATACAGATTAAACTGAGAACAAAAGAATTCTAAATTCTTAACTGGTAAATATCAATCTCTTGACCTCCACTGATGGAGAATAAAAAATAAACTTAATGAGGAAAATATTTAGTCATTAATAATTTACTTTAATTTTGGTTTCAAACAGGTTGGATGTTGGACATGGAAGAGAGAGGTAAATCAAAAGAGATACTGAGGAAGCAAAATTTAATGTGCAAATTGTCAATCATATTGCCAGGTCGATAGTTTGGTTTCATTAAAAATGAAGTGCTTTTTTTTATTGTGTTATTCCTTTGTATCATTTGGCAGTAAAACTTCTTAAGTTTCAACGATCTCTGGCACAAAGCTTGCTTTTGCCTTGGTCGGAGATTTGTTTGTTCTCAGTATCTGATATCCTTTGTCTCAATTTGTTTTAGTTAGGTATTTATCATCGTTGCCTTTTTGCCTTCAAATTTTAGGATGCCTCGCCACCAAATTATATCAATAAAGAATAGCTGCATTGGCGATTGTGAAATGCATTGTTATTGCTTCAGTTACAGCATAGGACAGAAGATGGAAGTTGTCTTAGAAAACAAAAAGATGTAATTTTTGAATTTGATATCATTGGATCAGTGGTTAAAAATAAACATTTAGTTCACATGAATGGAAAAAATAGGAATTTTGACCATTGATAAATTTATTATTTAGCAAACTCATAATCTTTATCAGAAATTTCTTTACTGGTTCATGAATTGTTCACCGGGTACATTGGCGATTCATAGCAAATAGGAAATATGCATATTGGTACACGGTGATTCACTGATTGCATGGCACATTAGAAGAATAGTAATTTTTTTTTTTTGAAACAAAGCTACCCAGAAAGGTGTAGCCAGCATTACTAACTGTTGCCAGAAGTGTTTACAAGAAAGTAAGTATGATCACTGGAGGTGATACCGAAAAGTAAAGAAAAAGCAGGTTTAAAGAGAAGATTAGAAGAACCGTAAATTAAGGTTAGTTCTTGTCTATTACTCTTCGGCAATTCTGCTGAATTTTAGTCAGCTCTTGTCTAATTAAATTATAATCTTTAGCCGGCTACGCATCATGGACAGAGTTCTAGAGCAGAATTATAAGATAATTCAAGATTTTAAATCTCAAACAATAATCTTCCTCTCTTGGTGCAAATTAATTCCAGACACACCAAATACGTAACGTTGAAGTATAACATTGATCTTAAATGTTGAAAATGGACAACATATTTATGTCAAAATATATTTTTTGCATATTAAAATCCGCCCACACATTGAGTGGGCATTGCTGCTAGTAGGAATTAAAGCAGCACTCCTTGTGAACTGTGCGGGGTTTCTGTTTCCATCTTCCAACAAGTGTTTATGTACTGGAGTTGTTTTTTGCAACATAAATTGAGAAAACTTGGTCCATGAGAAGCACGTGATCAGTGGGTTTGAGAGTGGTGATCTTCTGTGGCGGTTTTTTGAAGAGTTTTGCCTTAAGTGGTTGTGAAATTATATGTATTTTGTTGAAAATCTGCTATTCTGCACTTACAAACACAATTAGATATAGATAGTTTGACTATTTATCTTTCAGTTTTCTTCTATAATTTTTTTATAAATTAAATAATTTTAGTAGCGTATCAAATGTAATAATTCCACATCATCAATCAATGACTTACTCAACCAATTATCATTGCATGGATTTATGAAAAGCATATATTATGTAGTCAATTTCTAAAACAATTTAAAATCAATAATACTTGTGAATCTATAAGAATGAAAACTGTAAGAAATATCCAAAAACATATTTGCAAAGTCTTTACTACCAATAGTCATTGCGTTAATTTAAGAGGAGATTTTTTGTGTGCCTTATTTTTTGAAGCAATATAAATATAATTAAATCATTATATTTGTGAATTCTACAAGAAGAAATACTCCACATCTACAACGTAATTAGAAGTAACTTAGACATTCCGTTGGTTATATACAAGATATTTTCTCCAAATCAGGGGCGGATCTACCACCGGGGCGGGTGGGGCTAGAGCCCCACCTCACGCCGTCGAGCCCTTGGAGCCCCCCTTTAGCCCCAGCTAATTTTTTCTGCCATTAGAGCACTTAAAAGTGGGGCTGAAGACTTAAACAGAGGTTGTCAGACCCACCTAAATATTTTTTCTAGATCCGCCACTGCTCCAAATTGAACATTATTAGTAAGTAGTAACGTATTATACTAATAGTAATACCACATCATTAATCAACGAGCTATACCACCAATTGTCATTGTGTGGATTTCAAAGAAGTTATTTTATTTAGCCCCTTTTTTTAAGGAACTTTGAAATCTTTTTTTTTTTTCTTATCACTGCCCATAGGCAACTTTGAAATCATTAATACCTGTGAATCATACAAGAATATTTGATAACACATCTCCAAACATAATTAGGGAGAAATAGATACTTGGCCATCTTCCTTTCGGTTTTTGTATACTTGGAAGTTATTAATAACGCATCATTAATAGTAATACCACATCATAAATAAACGGACTATGCTACCAACAGTCAATTCATGGATTTAAGGAAAGATTTTCTTTGGGCGATTTTCAGAATCAATTTTTTTAAGTCATTAGCACATGTAAATTCTTCAAGAACATTACATTACACATCACATTTAAAAACACCTTTCGATTTTCAAATACAAAATAACTTTTCCCACAATATTAATGATATATTGTTAGTAATAGCGCCACATCATCAATCCACAGGCGATACCCACAGCCATTTCTTGGATTTAAGAGGAGAGATTTTCTGAGGTCAATTTTCTGAAGCGACTTTGAATTCATTACTACTTGTGGAATCATACAAGCAGAATATTATGTTATATATTTACAAACATAATTAGAAATAGATAACTTGACCAATTAACTTTCGTTTTGAAATCGAAATTTTTTTTTGAATAAAATCAGTAACATATTAATTGGTCAAGAGCTATACTACCCATCTCCATTTTTGTGAATTTAAAAGAAAAAAATTCTAAAATGACTTTGAAAACATTTGTAGTTGTAAAGCCTACGAGACAGTGGCAAGCTTGGGCACGTGCCCAGGCTTGTTTTACAAAAATTAATCTCCGATTATTCAAAAAAACTAAGATGCTCAGGCTTGAGTTGGTGAAGTGCCCATGCTTGTGTTTATATTTACTCGTGGTTTAGTCATTTCTATTTCTTTTAATTTCATAATTTTTTTTGCCTATGGGTCATGACTTATGAGGCTCTGTTTATTTTTTTTCCATCGCGCTTGTTGCCTCTGTCCTCTTCTTCGCACCCACATCAAGAGTGTCACGTGCCTCTTTATTTTTCATTTTCAACTTTTTTGTCTAACACCTTTCAATTTTGTACGGTCCTACTTGGGAGAGAGTAATTTGTTGGCCCATATTGATTTCTTAGTAATATAGTAGCGTGAAACATTAATAGATTGCAAATTAATTGAAATGATTGATTTGATGATGATAAAACTAATTTAGAAATGTGATATCGATTTTGATTCAGTAAAATTGTTTATTTAATAATGTTGTTTAAAAAATTAGCATGTTATCAATTGCACTAAATCTGCATAATCTATTGAAAAAATATAAAGTTACAATGGGAAAAAAATTAATTAAAAATAGTTTTAAGATGAATTTATAATAGAAATACTTTTATTTTCACTTATGAATTAATACAGAAAATAAGATATTGTGTCGCATTAGAGTATTTATGTATGGTGGTAGTAAAATAATGAATAAATATAAATATTATGAATTAAATAGTAAGTATAATCCAATTGATTAGATATAACTTTCATCCACTATTGGAAAAAAGTTATGATTTTTTTTATGAGTAAATTAACAAATTAGTATTAATGATTAGGTAAAAAATAATTTTATATTAGAAATATTATTTTTTGTTATTTTATTTTAATTAAATTTAACAAATTATTTATTGTGCCTAGCCTTAAATAAAATCTGGACTCGCCACTACTACGAGAAAAAACATTATATTATAGCATATTCAAACATAATTAATTAGAAAGATATAGTTTCTCCAAACATTATAGCCGTTTGGATAGGTGTGGGAAGAAGGAAAAAATGAAAGAAGTATTAGGAAATGTGTAACTTTATAAAGAGTTTAGATTGTTTAATAATAAATTTGGACCCTTCTTCCCTTATTCTCTTCTTCCCACCCCAATCCAAACACTGCAATGTATAAGATAATTTTACCAAATTGAACAACGATAGTTTTCTTCGTGAATCGCATAACTAAAGTAGAGAGTTGTAAAAGTAAAGATAGTATAAAATTAATTCAAAGAAGAACATCCTTTATTGTGTTCTTAAACCTATTCAACGTGATATGTTATCATGTAGAAGCACGATCTTTTATTTTGTCTAACCGTACTCCAATCACATGATTTTGTCGTTCTTATCCTTAATGATAATCTTGACTTAGATCATCTCCAGTGTTTCGTATCCTGGGGCGATAGCCGTGTTTGGCTGGGGATAGATAAGAGGATTTTTTTTTTTTTAATATACAGTATTCCAGCTCAGTTTATCTATTGATGCATACAAGCATTTTCCATAAAAATAACTTCACTCAAATACGAATCGTTTAATACGAAGTTCGTATTTAAAAACAAATAGAATTAACACTTGTAGATAAGTGCGACACGCATTTTTTGATAAATTTGTTAGGAGCAAAAAAAAAAAAAAAATTCTAACAAAAATTAGAGCTCATTTTTCCATGAAACCGAAAATCTTCGGTATTCAGATTAATTATACGCTTATGGTTGGAAAAAAAATACGATAAATATATAGAGAAAGTTTAATATGCAACATAGTGCATAGGGTATTCCGTACACCACGAACTTTTTCGAGAATATTTTTGTAAATTGACAAATCTAATTTAACCAATCTAATCTACATATTGAAATCTCATGCCAAACCAAAATTTACAATTTTTGAGATTTTATTACTATTTTTTTCGAATTTTTTAAAACATGTCATTTTTGAAATGTTGTACTATTTACAATTTTTCAACAATGGCATGTTTTAAAAAATTCGAAAAAATAATAAAAAAATCTAAAAAATTGTAAAATTTAATTTTCTATGAGATTTCAATAGGTAGATTAGATTGGTTAAATTAGATTTGTCAATTAGATTTCTATGGCACTCTTTTGCACCTCGTTTTAATTACTTCGTATGTCTTAAAAAAATATAATACATGGATGATAGAATAAATATCTTATATATGTTATGAGGATTGCTAAAATGTTATGCATAGCACGGATGTCCTTCGTTCTATGGATTCGTTCTTGAATTTCATACTTCAAACAACCGATCCAAATCGTTCATTATCTTATTAATATTGAAATCTCATTAGAAACCAAAATTTACATTTTTTTAAATTTTTTTACTATTTTTTTCAGATTTTTGAAAATACTTAATCTAATAAATTCTGGACCCTTCAATAACAAGGGGTTTTAAAAAATCTGAGAAAAATAGTGAAAAAATTTAAAAAAATGTAAAATTTTGTTTCTAATAAGATTTCAATACGTAGAAGATAATGAACGGTTTGGATCGATTGTTTGAAGTATGAAATGCAAGAACGAATCCGTAGCACAAAGAAAATCCGTGCTATGCATAGCATTTTAGCAATCCTCTGTATGTTATTATACTTATATTAGTATATGTCATATAATAATAATGGAGAAAACTTTTTTTGAAAATAAAATGAGTCAAGTCATCCATCTTATTTTGAAATTAAATATCATTTTGAGATTAAATATCACAAATGACCTCCCGTCGGATTTCGAGACCAAAAGCTAGTATACCTCACAAGATCACAAGATCTAGTTCTCAAAACAAGACAACTATATATTAACAATTGTGTCCAAAACTATTACATCAGAATTAGTCTATGTATTATGTATACGTCATATTTGTTAGGTTTCTTAGAATAATTAATCACAAAACAAAATTGCATGTTAAATGTGGAATATCCGGGGTTGATAACGATACTTTTTTTTGCACTTAGGGCTGTCAATGGGTAGGATAGGGTACGGTAGAGACATTTTCGTTATCCGTATCCGTTAAATTTTTCTTTACCCATACCCTACCCGTACCCGTTAAAAATTGACTTACCCGTACCCTACCCTTATCTGTTATGAATTAACGATAAGGGTATGGTAACGGTAGAAAACGAATAATAATGATAATAATTAAATAATAACGATGATAATATGAATAAATAAATAATATCAAATATATATATTACTAAACTGCAACATTGAATAATACTTTAATTATAATAAAATCATATAATATCTTCTCATGTCAATTATCACAAAAAATATATATAACTAATTAATAATTATACAATATCAAATGAAATTGAGTGCAAAACAATTTGTTCATCAATGCAAATAGATTTGATAATGATTTTAGTGCTCCATCTTCAGTAGCGCCCTCATTGGTTGAAAACATAGCAAGTTCAGAATATTATTATATAGTTGAATAAATACTCATATGATAAATTTGGAAAAAATATACGTACCAACTGTCATACTTCTCAACCAATCTTGATAAATGATATTTCGGAATTTATTTTCTGTGATGCGCGGAAGTGGAAAGAAATAAAAATTATTAATTAATGTACTTGCCTCAAATGTAACAATCTAATTGTCTATTAGTTATTAACATATTAATTGAATATTTTCTCATTATGACAAATATTATAAATTATATATTATATATATAACGGTACGGGTAAATAAAGGGTATGAAATAACATTACCCATACCCTTACCTACTAAATTAATGAATTTTTTTTTTACCCATACCCATACCCGATAACTTAACGAAAATGAAACCTTATCCATACCCGTCTTATCGAATATGATATGGGTAGGATAAACGGTTAAAAGGGTACCGTTGACAGCCGAATTGCACTACTCTTTTTTTTGTGAAAGATTTGGGCAATAAAAAAATAAAATTAAAACTCCTTTTTTGGGCCAACTCTAAACTGAGAATTCTTAAATTAACTAGGAATATTTTAATATGTTTAACCAATTTGGGAGTGTGCAGATTTCTTTCATTTTTGGTGCTTCGCAAAATTAAACTGAGTATTTGGTATGTTTAAACTTAGAATTCTTAAATTAATTAGGAATATTTTAGTATGTTTAACTAATTTGACAGTGTGTAAATTACTCTTCCTTTTTTGGTGCTTCCCGAAATTACCATCTCTGCCTTCTGCTTCCCTTTAAATCCTATCTTTGCCATCTGCATGCAGTTGCTGCTCCAAAACCTTTCAGGATCAAATACTACTCCAAATTTGCGCCTTCTCCTGAGTTTAAGATTTGAAGGTCGAGACCAGCCGAAGATTGGTTACTACGTTGGAATTTGGAAGTCTCTCCCTTTCTTTTAGGTATGGATCCTTCTTTTTTTTTATTTATATATATATATATTTTTGCGGGGACTGCGGTATGTTTGTTTGTCCTTGAAGGAAAATTCACTTATTTGGGTTTGTTTACTGACTTGGATACAATTAGCGGTCAATTTTATTCTCCCTCGTTTTGTTTATTTATTTAATACAGTTGCCTTGTCTTTTAGGTATGATTCTGTTTGGGTCCTTGTACTAGTAATAATTTGAAGATCGGAAGTTCTTTGTTTGAATTCAGATTTACTTCACACCGTACTATACTGCATATTGAAAAGGAAAACCATAATTTTTTGTAACTCATTCAACCAAGCCTTTCCTCATAATGTCCATGATTATTAATTATAACAATTAGTGAAGTTATTAGTTTAATAATAAATATGATTTAATCGAAAATTTTAAAATAAATATGTATCGTTCAAGTGTGTGGCGTTGCCACAACCAGTCTAGCCAAAAGTTACGGCCGCCAGCCCCTTGGCGTCGTTAGGCATAAAGTGATAATGTGTCATTATTTTTAAAATTTTAAAAAATAATATATTTTTTTAAATAAAATATCTGAGGGACCACTGGCACCGCTATAATCATTCCAATTATCAATTTGATTTGAAAAAAATATTTCTCATGTCGTTACTATACTTGAAATTATGTAATTAGTAATAAATTATTTATGAAAATAAAAATCTTGAGTAGTTACTATTTTAAAATTTTAAAATTAATTATTTATTATTCAACAAATTATTATCTGATTTACTGATTAATTAGTCCAATCGCGCAATTCCTGCGCATGCCTGATAAAGTATGTCACAGTGCCAAAAATTCCTACACTTTGACATGTTTATTTTTAAAATTTCGATTTGATCACATTAATTATTGAAATTGCAAATTCGCTAAACATTGTTGTTAAAAATTCGTGTCATAATGTAATACAGTCGTCGTGCACACCATGTGTTTTGACTTTTGAGGCACTGTTTTCTATTTTCTTTTTTTTTCCCGAAGCAAGACTATTTATTTGAAGAGACATAGCCCACAACATAATTGGAAGTCACTGATACTGGAAATGGAGAACAATCTTAATGGCTCTGACGAGATTAGTGGCTTGCCTGATGCTCTTCTAACACACATCCTCTCCTTTTTGAATCCTAGAGAGGCTATTCAAACGTGCCTTTTGTCCAAAAGGTGGAGAACCACATGGACTTCTGTGCCTGTTCTGAGATTCGACTATAAAGAACTTGTGCCATACTTCATGGAGGAATGGCAGGACGAAAATCAGGTCAAGTTCGTGAAATTTGTTAAAGGAGTAATGCAAAATCGAGAAAGATTATCCTTGGATACATTTGAATTTCTGTTCAATGTTTGGAATAAGCATCTATGCAATCACGCTGATCTATTATCCACAGAATGTATTTTGCTTGGTCTTGAGCTCAAGCCCCGAGTGTTCTCAGTTTGTGCTTCTATGCAAGCTATTTGGGGTTGCAGTGAACAAATCTTTACCTGCTCATCACTACAAAGTGTTACATTGAACATCAAATCAGTTTGTGATATTTTTGATGAATTTCTTGAACCGAGAGCAATAAGTCTTCCACACCTCAAAATATTGAAACTTGACTCGGCAAGAGTCAATGATAATTTCTTCAATATGCTTTTCTCGAGTTGTCCTGTTCTTGAAGAACTTCAGCTATGCTTTTGTTGTTTGCATGTCTCTCTTGTGTCTTCTGAAACGCTAATGAGCTTGGTGCTTAAACACTGTAATATTGAAAAAAAATTGGTTATTTCTAGTCCTAATCTCGTGCATTTGGATATTGATAATGGAACGTGTGATACCAATATTTCATTGCAAAATATGGCCTCTCTAGTTGATGCACGCATCCAATGCTCCTATTTGTATGTGAATGATACTTTAGAGAGTTCCAACCGTGGATTGAATGTGCACAAGGTAACTTTTTTTTAATACATGCATGCCAATAATCTGTGCAAAAGCATTTTTTAGCATACAATTTGTAGTATAGATCGATTTTGAGTGTTAGTGCAAACTTATTAACTGATGTGTTCTCATTTCATGATTTTGAGCTATCTTATGAATGAAAAGTATCTTGTGGGTACAAACATATATACAATATTGATAACTTCTCCTCCGTATTATATAGGTGCCTGCTGTGCAGTCCTACATAATCACGAGTCTCTCATGTTGGTATTATACTTACAGATTTATTTTATGTTTTCTGCAAAAGAAGGTCACAGGAGTGGAAGCAACTAATTGTTCAGACTTCAAAATCTTGAAGAGTTTGCAAATCAGATGTTCGGATTTAAGAATTCTGTTCAATTCAATAACATTTTTCCTTAAAAAATCGCCAAATATTAAGAAACTTAGCCTGGAAGTCCCTCAAGTAAGCTTTCTCTTTTCCCCTTGTATTTTCTAGTTGGTGGCATTAGAATTTTTGTTTGTTTTTATTTCTTATCCCTTTTTATGCCAAAGGTACAAACCAAATTAAGAAGAAAATGGTAATATAGTTGGGGAGTGGCTAGTGTCTATACCTGTCTAACGTGTTAAATGGCACGGTATCACGCTATACCGTTATCGTGCCATTTAATAACGGTATGAAACCGGTATTGCCACTTACCGTTCCACTAATTAAACGAAACGGATTTCTGTGCCATCAACCGTTCCACTTCACAAATTACACATTAAATGGTTTGAAATGAGATTGAAACAGTCGAAACGGTATAACTAGTTGTGCCACATACCGTTCCATTTAGAAAACGGTATATATTTCTATGCCACAAACCGTTCCGTTTAAGCCGAAACGTGGTGGCGAAACGGCAAACGGATGCCGTTGACAGGTATACTAGTGTCCAACATGTTGGACACAAGCACACTCATCCCACATGACAAATTTTCAATTTTTGAGATTAAAATAGCTGATTCAAATCGTTCAAATTGTTCTCCATAATAAAATCCGTTGGGACCAAATTTAAAATTTTTGTCATTTTTTTTTACTATTTGTTTGAAATTTTTGAATATGCTTAATCTAAAAGGTTATTAACTCTCCAAGTTTGAAAATTCGAAAAAAAAATAATTAGAAAATGTAAAATTTGATTTTTAAGAATATTTAATATAGAGCTCATATTGAGAATTTCGAATCAGTTTATATGTTTGATTCTAGCATTACTCATATAGTTGAAACATGCACAAATAATCCAAACCAAAACAAAACCTAGATATTCATCTGAAATCAATGTGTTCTGCAAATATCATTTATTTAATTAATGTTATTAGTTCCTGTTGTTGACTATATTTACTCACATCAGCAACTCCATGAAATGTCAACCGAGGAGGAATGGAGATATGCTAGATCAAGCTATGTGGAATGCGCTGATGCTTTGCTCAACCGAGAGTACCTTGAATTGGTTTTGATCACAGATCTGCGCTCTACAACGGAAGAAAGATTCAGGAAGCTAGTGGATGAGTTGTATTTACTTGCCAAGTTAAGGAAAATCAGATTTATCGTATTTGTAAGATGTACATCTAATTACTATTATCTTCGTAACAGATTTTAAGCCGGCATCATTTTTTTTCTGGAAACTTTTTACTATTAGATTGGTCGATTGCTGATGATTGTCATCTATTACGTTTTGCCGATGAAACAATTTTCAGTTGTTTTCATTTTGTTCCGCTTTCTTGTTTACGTACTGTACAAATGTACAATAAGGAAAAAGATTTTACTTTGAATAAAAAACACGGATCCAGCCCATTATCTTTTCATTAAAAAGTAGTGTTTATGTATAAAACAGTGTTTACTGCCTGTGTGGCTTACGAAATGGAAGCCCAAAATAAAAAGAGAGAAAAAAGCTGTCACTGTCTGTGTTGAGAGAGTTTACCAGCGAAAACGCTAGCACCTCCTTCTGTGCAGCAGTGGATGAATTAGAGAGCAGGGCATAGGGGACAACGGTTGAGTGATGGTTGGGTGGTAGTGAGGTGAGGGAGAAGAATGATACTGATGAATTGAAAAGGTACAAAAGCTGAAGATGAGTGTGTTGCGAAGCTAGAATTTCGTGTCAGCAGGGTCCATAATTTTTTTTTTTTGCTGAAAATACATGTATAATGTAACGTCTAACATAAACATAGTATAATAATAATTTTTAAATAAAGAACTCTAAAATAATGTTGGATAAAAAAATTCATGAGAAATCAAATAAATATTATAATAAAAATAGTAAATCTAGAATAATATATTTAATATACAAGATAATAATTTTCCTAATTCAAAAGTTAAGACAACAAAAAAATCCAATAATTTCCTATGAATTTTTGAACAAAATATTTCATTCTATTCTAAATTTTGTTTTAATAAGAATAATTGGGTAGGAGAAAAGAAGACGATTAGTCATGAACAAATGTTACCCGGGTCCCTATTCGATTTTTTAGGTGTCGTTATGCAATTCAAATCAAACATGACATATCCAGCTGGGTCCTTCAAATTTTTGAGATGGGTCCCTAATTTCTTAAGGATTTTTTTTTTAATTACAAACATATATAATATCAAGTAATTTTTTTTTTTTGAGGTGGGTCCATCATACATAGCTTCGCCCATGTGTGATACAATAGCTTGGTCATTTAACTTTCGATTTTCATATACAAAATATTTTCTCTTAATTGAACAATTATAATAACATATTATTATTAGTAACATCATCAGGCCATATTCTTGTAGAATTAAAACTTATTTATTTGTGGATTTAAGACGAGATTTTCTACGGTTGATTTTTTTTTTTTGAATAAAAAACTGGGGTGGAGCCCTCATCTTTTCATTAAAAAGTTTAGTACAAAAGATTAGCCAGTGGCTAAATGAAACAAGAAAAGGTGAAAAAAAAGCAAGAAAAATAAAATTAAAACAAAATAAAAATAAAACAAAAGCTCAGCGCAAGAAATCCAGGAAGCTACACCACGTACAGATGATCTTCACGAGGTATGCTGAGGCTGAAGTGCTAGCCATTCCAGAAACAATTGATCTACCAGTAAGCTTATGGAAAGCTCAATATATATAGTATATACTGAGAATATGAGACATAATTAAGCTCAATGTACGAGTTCATCAGAGCTCAGACCAGCAAGAAATTAACTATTCAATATATATAGTATATACTGAGAGTCTGAGGGGCTGTTTGGATTATGGTAGGAATTTGGAGAATTTCATCTTCCTACCATAAATTTATTATAAACAATCTAAACTCTTCACAAAGTTACACACTTCCCAATAAATTTATTCCTAGGAATTTCAACTTCCCCAACTTCCTCAAATTCCTAAGCGATCCAAACGGCCCCTGAGACATAATTAAGATAATTTCAAGGATACATAACTTTACTTCAAAAATAGAAAAGGAAACTGAAATGTAAAAAGTTTCATTCAGGTTACTCACCTAAAGGTTCCTTTAGCAAGCTCGATCAAGGCTTCGGCAGCTGAGATCCTTCCCGGTAAGCCATCCCCATCTTTGCCATCTGTCAACATACTGACGAGCGATCGCACAATCCCCAACTCGGCCAATAACCTCTTAACGCATCCATCAGCCATTGCCAACCTCTTAATCTCTTTAGCCGCCGTTTCCTTCTCTTCATATGACCCGAAATTTAGCTGTTTTGCTGATTTCTGTATCAATGTCATATCAATCGTCACCATTTCCTTTTCGATCTCGTTTTTGCTCATGATGTGGGGAAGGATAAGGTCTTTTGTGGATATATAGTCCCTGGAGGAGGGAGAAGAATCAGACATACTTGTTCCCTGTTTCTAATTAAGCTTGATTTCTGTATTCAATATACTATGGTTAGTTATACTAGCCGTGGAATACAGGACAGAGAGAGAAGAGGGAGAGAGCGAAAGCACATGGGCTAAACGTCACACCCACACATATGTAAGAAAGAGGTCAGATAGGGACGCAAAAAAGGACCCAAAATTTCTTGGTTGCCAACCTATGGCAAAGTAGCAACCAGCAAGTCAGCGCATTGGCTCTGGAATTATCCAAATAAATTAACATAATATCAAATATGATATGGCTAGAAATAGCAACAATATAGAATTGCATCACATATTACTGTTTATTTGTCAACATGAGATCCATATTTGAAATAATGAGACCATAACTAAATTATTGCAACAGTTGTACACTTGTACTGTTGAGTTTTAATATGATTTTACATATTCATTTATGACAGATTGACTTAATAGTTTTGACATATTTGTCAAATTATTGGATTTTTTTTTAAATTATGAGCATGAGTTGCCATATGCATCGATTGGTGTATTACTTTTGAGAAAGTTTAATATGCATTATGGTGTATATGGTCTATGCATTGAGGTCTTTTTCATTGGAATTTTTACAATTTCACAAATCTAATTTAAATCAATCTAATCTGCATATTGAAATCTCCTAACAAACCAAAATTTATAATTTTTGAAATTTTATTACTATTTTTTTTTCAATATTTTAAAACCTATCATTTTTTGAAGCAAACCACTATTTACAATATTCCAAAAATGACATATTTAAAAAAAATTCGAAAAATAGTAATAAAATTTTAAAATTGTAAAATTTATATTTTTAGAAAATTTCAACATGTAGATTAGGTTGGTTAAATTAGATTTGTCAAATTATAAATATTTCCGATGAAAAGAACTGTAATGCATAGAATGGCCTATGCACCATAGTACATATTAAACTTTCTTATTACTTTTTCACGTAGTTTGAGTGCCATTTTAGTATTTTATAAGAAATTGTTAAAAATGTTTGATAAAATGTAAAATTTTAATCAAATTTTCTATCATTCTTTGTTGTTTAGTTACGATCGACATACTTATAATACAAATCATATTCCAATCATTCGACTTCAAAAAATTATAAATTTGTTTTGACTATCCATACTGTCAAATTATCTCCATTCCAATACATCCAAACATTTCATATCCTGCGCACTTTATCTAATAGGGGGAGGTTAATGGATTTTTTTTTTTTTTTTTTTGAGAAACAGGGGATCATATTAATGTTATTGTACATTTGATAGAATTTCAAAATTATTCCTTTAACATAATTCCGTAGGGAGATCGATAATTTGTATTGATTATTTGAAAGAATTTCGTCGGATTACCGGGAGATCGTAATTATTTTCTCTCACATGATTTTCATTTTATTGTTATTAATTACTAGAATATCAAATGTTAAATCCATATTTGTATGAAAAAAAAAATCTGAATATCGAGAATCAACTCTTGATCTAGTGCAAAGAGCAGTGCTTCTTGACCTCCTTGATAATCCGACTGGAGGTCTTTCATAGACATTTAATTTAAAAATAAGTTGGGTGATTTAGACTTCCAATTTATCTTAAAAACA